>JASVEL010007303.1:0-195643 GCA_032618575.1 Nicotiana noctiflora
CTATTATAAAGTAATGCCCTTTGGTCTTAAAAACGCCGGTGCAGCGTATCAAAGGTTAGTTACTCAAATGTTTCAAGAGCATTTAGGTAAGACTATGAAAGTTTATATAGATGACATCTTAGTTAAGACTCAACATTCAGAGGATCGTATATCTCATCTATTTGAGACATTTAGTATTTTGCAAAAATATAAAATAAAATTGAACCCGGAAAAATGTGCATTTGGTGCGGCATCAGGAAAATTTTTGGATTTTCTTGTCTCTAACCGTGGTATTGAAGTAAACCCAGCCCAGATTAAAGCTATTGAAGAAATTTCTAATATATTTTCAAATAGAAAAAGAAGTTCAAAGACTGACAAGGAGGATCGTAGCCTTGGGAGATTCATCTCAAAGTCATCAGAAAAAAGTTTCAAGCTTTTCTCAGCCCTAAAAAAGCAAGATCACTTTGAATGGAATGAATAATGTCAACAATCACTTAGAAACTTGAAGACATATTTGGCAAACCCACTACTGTTAGCAAAACCTAAGGCTGGTGAACGGGTTTTTATCTACTTTGCTATTTCAGAAATTGCGGTAAGTGCAGTTTGTGTTTGGGAAGAACAAGGTAAACAATATACTACTTATTATGTTAGTAAATCTTTGTTATATGCAAAGACACGATATCCGTAATTAGCACTGGCTTTAATTATGGCATCTAGAAAATTGAGGCCGTATTTTTAATGTCACCCAATTGCTATAGTAACTGCATATCCCTTACGTAATAGCATAAACATGAATTATTAAGAAAGTTAGTTAAATGGGCTATAGAATTAAGTAAGTATGAAATCACGTATCTCTCTAGAACAGCAATAAAATCCCAAGTTTTGGCAGATTTCGTGGCTGATTTTAGCCAAGGGATGCAATTAGAAGCTGAAAAAGAAGTTTAGGTACTTAATGTAGCAAATCCAGGAACTTGGACTTTATTTACTGACGGATCATCTAACATTAAAGGTGCAGGTTTAGGAATTGATTTAGTGCCACCTACGGGGGAAACTATTAGGCAAGCTATTAAATGTCACTCCGTAACTAATTACGGAGAGGAGTATGAAACTATGATTACATGTCTAGAATTTGCACGAGAACTTGAGATAAGTCAGGTGGTGATCAAAAGTGATTCTCAACTTGTGGTTAATCAAATGCTGGGGACTAACACGGCCAGGGAGGCAAGGATACAACAATACTTGAAAAAGTTAAGGGAACTGATAAAGTAGTTCAAGACTTAGAAGGTTATCCAGATACCAAGAGATGATAATGTTGAAGGTGACGCCTTAGCGAACCTTGCATCCATAGCTGATATAACAAACCATCTCGGTTATACATTTATTTCACTCAATTCTCGAACCTGATAAGAACGAGGTAAATTTTAATAATCTAACTTGGGATTGGAGAAATGAAATCGCTGCTTTATTATAATATGGTACTTTAGACGCGTGATTTTTGCCCCCCCGAGATTTTTTATATTTTTAGCGTAAAATATTTAGTTTAGGCCTAATATAGCTATCTCAACTATTTTTAACTATTTTACTTTAAGTCTATCTTGGTCGTGCCAAGCTAAGTCAATAAAATTTCACAGGTCTATAACCCAATAATCAGAGTGCCCTCCAGGCATAAATTCTCAAATGGATGATATCACCAAAATCCTCATACTTGGTTTAAATTTCTAACCAATCAAGTGACTACATGTCACACCTATGCAATCTTCTTATGGGACAAGCTCCCACCATCTTCCGAATAATTAAACGGGCCTGCACATTCAAAACATCGGATGCACTAACACTGAAAAGCGATCAGGAGTCCCTAATCGGGATGCAAAGCCTTTCTCACAGAACACCGATCTCAAGTGATACTAACGTTAATACCCATCTTACTCAAAACACTAAAACTTCTTTCCCGCCCATCCGAGCTCTTTATATCACATTCATTGACCAAACTGCGACCTTGGTCCTTACTTTAAATTTCATACCACTCACTGCACCTCACGTGCCGATATACGATAGACATGATTTCCATCACAACTCTAGAACTGACGATAGGCTAATACTTCATCACATAAGACTTTCCATTTAACTCACTTCAGGAGAACTATAGAAACATATAGGCGGATTCTCATAACCATCGAATATGCCAACCTCTAAGTAGTGGTCCAAGCCACCATAACCCTTCCCGAGATCTGCCTACTCATAACAGGCCCCTAACAAACGAATACTTCAGAATAACATCAATCACTGCGGCCGACAAGTCTCAAATGCACCGCCACAAATCACATGCATAACTCGATCACGTTGCATGAACCGATCATTGACATAAATATGCCAACTCAACTATGGCTAATCAATCTACTTCCTTCCAGTTTATCCTCGATTGCCTTAGAAATGTTAATATCTCCCTTCAATACCATACTTATTCCAACCGCACTCACCCCGAGTGACCTTAAATCATGAGGCCATGCTATCTCAAGAACGACGACCATTTCATGTCTCTCAAATACTACACCGTGAGCACATGATTTTTGCACCAGGCAAACAATTCCAAAATTTAAATAAATATATTTTTGAGTGCAATTGTGTGCCGTGTTTGAAATTAGCCACATTTGTGTGTTTGAATAATTAGAAATTAGAAAAAACCAAAAAAAAAATAGGCTAGGTAATTAATTTGTTTAAATTGATTAGTTTTAAGAAGCAAATTAGCAAAAAATAGTTTTAAGTAGTGGAAATTAGGAAAAATAGTAGAAAATTGCCAAAAAATACTAGATAATTAGAATAAGTAGGAAATTAAGTTTTTATAATATTCCATAAAAGAAAATAATAAAAAAATACAAAAGAAAATACATAAAAAATAAATAACATCAGAAAATACAAAAAATATGTTGGGTATAATAAATTTGGGCCAAATACAGTCCAAATTATTGGCCCAGTGTTTGAGCCCAAGGGTTCCGGTCCAGTTCATTGGGTACCATCGATCTCAGCCGTTCAACCTCATTAATCCTACGACTGAGATTTTTAGTTGAATTTAGGCTTTTGATTAATAGGCGGGAATTAATCTCAACCGTCCAATCCATTTGATCTAAGAGATGAAGGCTGTGGTCTGATTACAAACGAAACGACGTCGTTTATGTAACGTGCCTCAGAGCCGTTGATCTCCATCAATTGAACGGCCCAGATCACCTCAACCTCCCCGACTATATAAAGCTTATGTCTGAACGATTTTTGCCATTTTACATATTCTCCTCAACCAGCCGCCTCCCTTTTCTTCTCCTTCAACGTCTTCATCCTCATGAAACCCTAGCCGACTATGGCGGCCGCCACCCTCCACGGTGGTCGCCAGCCAACCCCAACCCCTCTCCTCTCTCTTTTCCTTCTTCTTCTTCTTCTTCTTCTTCTTCTTCTTCTTCTTCTTCTTCTTCTTCTTCTTCTTCTTCTTCTTCTCCTTTCAAACCCTAGAAACCCTAGTAAACAAACCTTTCTCTGAAAACTCCGGTCACCGAAACTCCACCGGTGACCACTCGAACAACGAACCACCGTCCCAAACCAACGCCAAAAGAACCCCCCGACCTGATCTACCCAACCATATAAGCCACCACCCTCGAATCTTCCCCCATCCCGTCGAATATCCAAAACAAAGTTGCCGGAAACCTAACTCCGGCGACTCAAATAAACCTTCACCAAAATCCAACCTTTCCCCTTTCTGAACACCCCCTTCTAACCAGAAACCCTAAAAGACTTCATCTTGAAGTCTAACAAGAAAAACCAGAAGAGAAAAATGAAAAAAAAGGAATAAAAAAAAGAGGCTGAAGAAAACTGGAATAAAAAGAGAATAAAGAAAGGTCTGAAAGAGACCGGAAAAGAAAGAAAAAGAGTGAGAGGGGAAGCTCAGGGGACCGACCCTGCAAGCTAAGTACCCCCACCTTTTTGTTTTATTTTTTGCTCTCTCTGTCTGTTTGTTCGTCTTTCATCTGTTTGCTTCTATCTGTTTCTCTATTCTTTAGGTTCTTGATATCTTGTGCTTCATTCGTTAGTTTTAGGATCTTTGATCTTGCTCGTTTTCTATATCTTTTTCTGTGTTGTCTGTTTCCCTGATTCAAAGAACCTGTTAGTATTAGGGTATTGTTCGCCTTGTTTTTCTTGTTTGACTTGGTCCTTATGTTCTGTCTATTATGACCCTTTTCTTCTAAATTCAAGAATCTATCTTTTCTTTGTCTTTTTGACTTGTGATTTCTGATCTGGTGAAATGCATGACTTTTTCTTCTCTTGTGATTCTTTAAATGTTTAGTCATATTTGTTCTCCTGTTCATCTGTTTCAAATCATGATCTGTTTCTCTGAGTTAAAAGATCCATCTTGATTCACTCTTTTCTTCTTCATCTTCTGTGGCTCTTGACTATCTTCTTTTCTATTATTCTGCATGTCTAAGTTCTAATACTAGTTTGATTCTTATTCTTTTTATCTTTATATTAAGTTGTTTTCGTTGAGTTTCGTAATCTCTAGACTGTCCTTTTCTGTCTCTTAGCATGTTTAATCTTAGTGCCAGGTTTAACTGTTTGATTCACCATCTCCCTTCATCTCCTATATTAAGGTTTCTTGTGGTAGTTTATAGTATCTATTCTGTTATCCTTACCTGCTAAGTAGCATGCTTAAAATTGGGGTTTTGATCTCCTGAAATCTAAGTTAGTAACTCTGCTTCTTCTCTGTTACTTCACATGATAGATGTAGTATGCTTCTTCACTGTTTCTTCATGTCTTTTCTTTTCTTTACCTTCATCTTATCTATCACATATATATATATATTAAAACTAGGCTTGGTACTTGAAAGTGGATTCTGATTACCATTCTTATATTATTCTGCCAAGGTCCATTGCTCTCCTGTTTAAAATAAGTCATGTTTCATTTCTTCTTGACTGTTTTGTGAGAATTTAGTGTCTATGTGTCTATGCCATGAACCTTGATGGTTTTGAGGTTTTTCAAATGTTATCTGACATGAACTAGTTGTGACTAAGTCTAAATTGACATTGATTGACACTTTTTCACACAAAATTGGGTAATGTGAATTGATTGATTAAGATTCAACCCTATCAAATTGTCCCTGCTGAGTTTTGATTGATTGATGCACATTGTTTGATCTTATGTGGCTATGTGTGCAATACTTGTTAAAATAACTGAGTTTTCAGTAGTTCTTGTTGGTATGGTTATTTGATTAACATTCATCAACCTTAGGGAATTGGTTATAGATGTTAGTGCTAGGTTTCATAAAATGGCTAGTTTTGAAATAGGCTAAAACTAAAAATCACAAAAATAGGCTATAAGTTCAATAATTGACCTAAGAGTGGTCAGCTTTGCAAAGGTTGATCAACTCTATAAGGTCCCAACACACCAGTCCACCTCAAAAAGGGCTGGTTGTGCAAAACTGGTTAAATTTGCAAATGCAGACTTTACCAAGGCTCATTTTTGAGCACTGAACTTTAGGTGGCTAGGTCTGCAAAGACCTTAGCCCAGCCTATGTTCAGTAATTGGGCTTCAATTGCCCAGGCTAAGTCTCAACTTGAGACTGGCCATTAGTTAAATAGATTAAATTGCATTAATAAAGCAGGCTAGTCTTGCAATTAGTCTTAAAAGGAATTAAAATAGGTTAATTATGCAAGAATTGGCTAAGTCTACAAATGCAGACTTGCCCAGGCTCATTTTTGAGCCCTGAACCACAAGTGGTCAAGCCTGCAAAGGCTTGGGCCCAACATGTGTTCAACAAAAGGGTTTAATTGCCCAAGCTAAGTCTCAACTTGAGACTGGCTAGGTTTTAAATAGTTAAACATAGTAATACGGCAGGCTGGTCCTGCAATTAACTTAAATTGAACTAAAAGAGGCTAAAATTGAAATAGTTCCCTAATAGTAGAACTGGCCAGTCCTTAAATACCAATACAAGGACTGGCCATTAGTTAAATAAGTCTCAAAATGCTGAAATCTGACCTAGGTGGGTCAGGTAATTCAGCAGTGTCACTAAGGGTATAAAAGAGAACCAATTGGTAAAATAGTGAATTTCATAGAACATATAGGGTTAAGGAAGTCATTTGTACCCCTGATTTCTGCAATTTTGCAGAGATTAAAGGGTATAATGGTCTTCCTAAAATGGGAAATCTGTAAAAATCTTTAACCCCTAAGGTTACATTGGTAAAAGGCCTTAAAGGGAATCTTTAGAACCTTCCAGCACATGCTGGAAGGGTTTTTGATAACAGAAATGTGGGTCTAAGTGTAAGTTTAATAATTTTAGGAGGGGGAGAAGTGGGATTTAATCCCATACTTTCTCCGCAAGTCTCCGCCCTTGCCCATTACTATATATATCTCCCAAAAAGAGTGAAAGAGGGGGCTTGAATCATTTTTTTTCTGGAACTGTTCTAAGGCTGGCTTTTGAAGAAAAGTTCAGAGAAAAGAGAAATACTAATATAGCAATAGGTTTCTTCTACAATTTTCGAGTGAAATTTGGGGGATATTCATCTAATCTTTTGGGTTTTGCTCGAGTATTTGCTTGGGTTTCTTCTTGTGTTGCTGTTGCTGTGGTTTTCCTTATTTATTTGGGATTCATCTTCACTGTTGCATTGCTGTCTGAGTCATTGCTGTGCTTTTCTGCTTAATCCCTTAGACTCATTGATCTTCTTTTGCTGATTCAGGTACTCTTCTGTCTATTAGAAGCTGTAATGGCAAGTTTGACTGAAATAAAGTAAAGACTCGGCTTACTTCTTGTATTATTGTTATGTATTATTATCTTAATAGCTGCAATCTGTAGTTTACTTATGCTATAGTAGATAGTAGTAGAAGAAACAGACCTGAAACATTGTAATAGCTAGTATAATAGTAGTAGTATAGTAGTAAGCAGTAGATAGATCATCTAGTTAAGTAGATAAAACTCACAAAAACAAGCTAAATAACCATAGCATGAATAGATAACAATAATGCACACAGCAGTAACATAAAACACATTCACATAGCTAATCAGATTTGTGAATCAGCATCTAGATATAAACAAGCTCAAAAGAGAAAAACAGTTAGAAGAAGCAGTGATTCACTTGAGACTGGGTTTGTGACACTGAATGAGTCTAAATCGTAGTAAAACCAGCAATGTAACTATGCATGTGTAATTAATCACTTAGCCTTAGATAATCAGGTTTATCGTATTAAATAGTTGAATTATTTAGTTAGATAATGCTTTACATAATTAAACTATTTTCTCCTAATTTCTTAGTTAAGTAATTTCAATATCGGTGTAAATCAGTTACCAGAAAAATAGAAGGATAAAAAGTAGTTGATTCTCATATACATCAGATACTCGAGATCTAGAATTAGCATTGACAATTTTGTACAGTGATTTTCCTTTTTGATTAATAAAAAGAGTAATTTAATTTTATTTCTGTATGTCTGATTTACTATGAGTTCATTATTTTTGCTTTCTTTATTATTACTTCAATCCGATTTGGGCCTGACAAGTAGTATGGGCCTGGATCATGTGCACGTGACTGCTGGGCTAGCGATGGAATGCCCAAATCAGGTCTGGTTCTTTAAGAACCTGGACCTATTTTTAATGTAATGAAGCCCATTTTGGAAATCCAGGCCCCAATAAACAACAGAAATAACACGGGCTCGGAATGTTTAGTACTAGAAATCGGTTACGGCAAAAACAATGTATAGCAAATATAGTTGAACAAATAGGATCAGACCTTAATAAATAATTGGGACGAGCCTCGCATAACGTTAAATAAGCGGGGCCCCCATTTAGTAATGATATAACATAATTAGACTCGGGAAGACTACTAGCTAACTTCATAGTCTTACCCAAAACAACTAAAAGCCGATAGACTATTTATGGCACGATTTAACGTACTTTCCTTTGAACGAGTGTGCATTTGGTGCAACTCAAATCTTAAATCTCGGCAAAGCTGAAATATACCGAAAGTCACAGGCGTACTGGTTGCGGTGTGACTCGAGGCGTGTTTTCGCAATGTCGCAACTTCCGTAAAAATATTTAAGTAAAAAGCACTACACTTTGTTAAAATCTATATTGGGGTCAAACAAGAGTCGAGAACGACAATTGAGCGACCGTGCTAAAACCACGGAACCCGGGAATGCCTAACACCTTCTCCCGGGTTAACAGAGTTCCTTAACCAGATCTTTGTTTCGTAGACATTTTTGAAAGAGTCAAAATTCCTCGGATTCGGGATTAACCGGTGACTTGGGACACCATTATCTTCCCAAGTGGCGACTCTGATTGTTAAAACAAAAATCCCGAACCGATTGTCCTTTAAATGGAAAAACTCCTTCCCCTATGCTATTATATCTGTTTCGGGTATTTGAACATCGAGGTATACCCTATAAGCGTATTTATATGCTTTTCCTAGTTGGGGTAGTAAAAAGGGAGGTGTGATAGCTCTGGCGACTCTGCTGGGGATCCCAACCCCGAACTTCGATTTCAGGGTTTAAGAACTCGAGCTCCTTAGAATTACTGTTCGTGATATTGTTTGACTTCACTATATGATTTGAACAACATGCTATGTGCTTTATCGCTTTGATATTATGTGGATTGTATATAAAAATTGTGCCGAAAACCCTTCTCTTCTTCACCCCCGGGGATGTGCTTACCGGTTGAGACTTCCTTTTCTGTTAAGTCACCAAAAATTAAGAAACTAGAGGCCGGATAAGTTACAAAGCCGATTGACTCCGCGAGTCACCGGTACGTAGCCCCCTCCTCGATTCGAGTTGTCCGCTCGGGTACACGGTCTAGCATTCTATGAAACCGTAAGATTTTGAACATAGGTCTAGGACGATTATTTGCATCATATCTGACTTAGGGGACTCAACACAGGGGTTGGGTCCGTCTAGGATAGGTGACCCGGTATTTGAAAAAGAACGAGCATATTATGTGTTGCATTATTATTGTCCTTGATCGTTATGTAGACCGGCAAAAATCCCGAGGTTAGAAAATTTGTTGAAAAAAAAAGGAGAGAGAAATGAGAATTAGTGAAAATGGGTATACAAAAAATCCGAAAATGTGAAAAAAATGGTTTTGTTGTTGAAATAAGTGGTCAATTAATCTGACCGAACTACGCAGGTTTGATTCTCGCCATTAGGTGGGATACGTAGGCAACCCTTAAAACCGGTCCAACCACACTTTTAGAAAAAGACCAAAAAGATTTTTCTTTTCAAATAATCAAAGTGATTGCTATTTTTGGAAACGGCCAAATGTTCCGAAAGGACGCCGGAAGGCTGTTTTGGCAAAAATGGCCACTTCGAAAGCCATGATTCTTTCAAAAAATGAAAATTGCATTGAAAAATATTTTTCCTTTTTCTAAATAAAATCGCCTTAATAAATGTGCAGGATGAGCACGATGTTGAATGAACATTTCTCCTTAATAAATAAAATTCCTTTGGAGCTGAAACTGTGGTGGCAAGACATGGGAACGGAAAATCAGGACTGGGTCAAGGGTTACTTGAAAGATCTTACGGGATTATTGGACATAATTCCCCGAGGCGACGTAATTAGAGCATTGGTCACATATTGGGATCCTGCACACAATGTATTACATCTCCCGGATTTTGAACTCACTCCTACTCTGGAGGAAATTGCTTTCTATATAGGGAAGAATGAGGTCCCCTTAAAAGGAAAATACCCGGTATCTCCAAGAACGGTAACGGTGCATCGTTTTCTGGATTCTTTGAAAATTGCTAGGAATGTCCATAATGAAGATTTAGCCAACGGGTTTTGCTCCTTGAACTTCATCTATAGTAGGTATGGACACATCGGGGGTTTCAACGACTCCACGAACAAGTTATGCAGCAAGTCCAACCGAGCAAAATGGGAGGAGCATTGAAGGTTTTCTTTCTTAGTGGCATTTCTCGGAATTGTCATATTTTCGAGAAAAGATGGGAACATCAGCATAAAAGTTGCCGGGGTAGCGAGCACACTGATAGTACAAGACAATTGTACTCTAGCTCTAATGATTCTAGCTGACATCTACCGTGCCTTGACTGCATGCAAAGCAGAAGCCAACTTCTTCGAGGGATGCAATTTGATTTTGCAGATTTGGTTGATTGAACACCTATGCCATCATCCTTCGTTCTCAAGTTATGGTCCGATTGGACGAACATGTCTGGAAGAATTCTGTACGAGAACAAAAGAAGTCAAATTGCCGGAGGGAGTAAAGGATTGGATTTCGCATCTTCGATCATTGACTAATGGCCAGATCGATTGGACATATGATTGGCTACCTCTTGACGAGGTAATATATATGCCGACAGAAGGGTCACCTTTCTTGATCATGGGTTTAAAAAGCATCCAACCTTACGCCCCACACAGGGCCCTGCGACAGCTGGGTAGATGTCAAGTTATACCGAGAGACGGGGACCTCAGTTCGCAAGCTATAGAAATTGGTCCGGATGGGCAATTCCCGGAAGCAAAGATCCGTCAAATTTGGAATGAGTGCCAAAACCTGAAAGTGGATACTTGCGTGCAAAATAGAGCTTGGGGAGAAGTATCGTATGGATATTTCACGTGGTATCGACGGGGTGTTGAGCATGAACGGATTTCGAAAAGACCTCACCTGCAAGATTTGGTGGAGCAGTCTAAGGAAAATCAGAATTGGGCGGCCAAAGAAAGAGAATACAAGGCCAAGATTAGCTTGCTAGAAGAACAATTGAGAAATCTCCAGTTTGAAAGTGGTGTACAGGCAGCATCTGATGAAGGAGAGAAGAAGCAGCTGAAGAAAGAAAACGAAATGTTAAAGGCTCAGGTTGCTCAAATGAAAATTGCATCCGAGACCCCCGTTCGCTTAGCCAGGGACAAGAAATTGATTGAGACTCTCCGGCGCAAAGTGACTCACTACAGCTTTGACTTGGACAAGGCCGAAAAGGAATTAGTCAGGGCTCGGAAGCAAATAACCAGAGATGCTGAGGAAAGAGCCAAGTTGGTTCGGCAGTTACAAGATAAGCATGAATTTGAGGTAGCTCGGCTAAAGAAGAAAATGGTTTCAGCCATGATTAAAAGTAACAAGATTATCAAGGATCTCGAAGAAGAGAGAAAGCATTGTTACACAACTATGGCTCGACTAGAGTTGGAGCTGCAGCAAATAAAGAAGGATAACCAACATACCTTAGATGCTCGCACTGAACAGATAAGCCGATTGCTTCAAGAAAAAGGGGTTATTCGAGAGAAGATTGTTCGTATTGCTCAATACATCACCCGGAAGAGTCAACTGTGTGAAGATATGTCCCGAGGAACCTTTGTATCAGCGGTGAAGTTCTTCGTGCAACAAGTCATGTCCGACCTAGATAGGCTCCAAAGGGGATTAGCATATAGGCCCGCGGCAAGACCGAACGATGTCTCGCGGGCACTAGGAGCATTAATGTATTCATAGGGCATGCATCTTATTTTTTATATTTCTTTGCATTAGCATTACAACATCAACTTGTAAACCGATGTTTTTTAATTATCAATGAAAATCAAGAGTTGTTGTCAATCCTTCTGCTTTATGTTATTTCTTTTAAATTACGATATGCAAATAAATAGGAACGCAATTATGAAATGAAAAAGAAAAAAAAAGAGAGAGAGAAAAAGTGAAAAAAAAGAAAAAAAAAGAAAGAGATGATTGGTTCAAATAAGTGAAGGTCGGGATGATGCATGACGACTCGAGGAAAATGTGTTTATTTTAAAGTCGTTGCATCTTATCTCTTCATGCGCTAACAACTAATGGGTGTTGATGTTTGAGCTTCAGATTTTTGTGGCAACTGGCATTCTGGCTACTCACCCTTACAACACGAGATATAAGAAAATGACAAAAGCTGTGTCGCAAGAAATTGAGGCAACTGTCATGGATCCCGCCCAAGAGGAAGAAATTGTGGACGTAGCGGGGATGAAGGAAGAGATGTACAAATTAAAGCAGCAGATGGCCGAAATGTATCAGGCTTGGTCTAGAGGTCAACCCCTGCCAACTTACCCTGCCAATCCCACATACATCCCTCCAGCTAACCCCAATCCCCTGAACCACCCACATTGAATGCACCCTCAACATACCCTGACTACCATCACTATTATGCTTCCACTTCCTAAGTACCACCACCTGCAACAAAACAAGTACCACCACATCCACCCCAAGTTGCTCCAGTGTATGTGGCACCTCCACCTGCCACCCTGCACAAATCATCTAGTGAACCATTGTTCCACATACAAGATCCTCATTACTACCCACCCGAACCAACTTTCCGACAGCACGAATCCCACACTCCGCTGATGGAGATGAGCGAAGAGAAACCTGCTAAAAATGCAGGGCAAGAGGAGATGGCTAGGAAGGTGAAAAGTTTGGAAAACGCCTTTCGCAATATGCAAGGATTGGGAGGGCAGGTGAGCGTGGCATACAAGGATTTGTGTCTGTTCCCTGAAGTGAAACTTCCTGCTGGATTTAAGTTGCCGAAGTTTGATATGTATAGCGGACATAGAGACCCGGTGGCCTACCTCAGGGGATATTGCAGTAAAATGCGAGGTGCAGGAGGTAAGGATGAGCTGTTGATGGCCTATTTTAGCCAAAGGTTAAGCGGTTCTGCTTTGGAGTGGTATACTCGCCAGGATCATACCAGGTGGTTCATCTGGGATGATCTCGCGCAAGCCTTCGCGAACCATTTTCAATACAATCTGGAGATCATACCAGATAGACTATCACTCACAAAGATGGAGAAAAAGCCAGGAGAAAGCTTCAGGGAGTTTGGTTTCAGGTGGAGAGAACAAGCGGCAAGAGTAGATCCGCCGATGAAGGAAGGAGAAATGGTAGATTGTTTCCTACAGGCTTTGGAGCCCTACTTATTACAGGCATTTAGTGTCAGCAATTGGAAAAAGTTTTAATGAGGTTGTGAAGATGGGGAGCTTTGTTGAGGAAGGTTTAAAAACAAACAGGATCATGAGTTTTTTTGGCAATTAAGGCCACGAATCAAGCAATACAGACTGGGAATGGAGGAGCAATTGGAAAGAAGAAAAAAGAAGAAGTAGCAGTTGTGGAAAGCAGGCCTTGGAACCGTAACCAACAACCACCAAGACCATACCGTCCATACCCACCAAACCCATCAACTCCATACAATACACCAACCACATATAGCCCACCAACCCCATACAGTACACCAACCACATATAATCCACCGCCACCATATTACCCACCAACTGCCCCGCACTACCACCACCCACAAGCCCAAACCTACTCACCACCACCGCCACATGTATGGAGAGCCCAAGCCCCACATAATGTCTACCACATACAAAACACATACCCTGCTTCTAGAACCTACAGAAACCCAAACAGACCCAAGCCTCACCCAGAATGGAGGAATAAGGCAAAGAAAACATTCACCCCATTGGGGGAATCATATACCAGCCTCTATCATAGATTAAAAGAGTTGAGGATGTTGAGCCCGATTGAGTCTAAACTGCCAAACCCACCTCCAAAAAACATTGATCAATCTGTCAGGTGTGAGTATTGTTCAGGAGCCCCATGACATGATACTGAAAAGTGTTGGCAGCTGAAGAATGCTATCCATGATCTTATTGATAGTCGGAGAATTGAAGTGCAAGCTCCGGAGGCTCCAAACATCACGCAAAACCTACTGCCAACTCACCATGAAATGCATATGATAGAATTGGCGCAGGATGAGAGCAGTCGGAAGCCGTCTCAGTCCGTTATGATGATTAAAGCCAGTAGCAGAATGGAAAAGGAAGCCGAGAAAGGAAAAGTGATTGTTGAAGAACCAGTAAAAAGGCCAGTAGTGGCGGAGAATTTGAAGGTTGTAGTACCAAGCGTGAAGCCGATATTGACAGTGAAAGGTGCGAGTGTGGAACCAGTGATCATAAGACCGGTGGTGCAGATGCCGGTAGTAAACATGAAGACTGTACCTTGGAATTACAACAAGGTAGCAGTAATCTACAAAGGGAAAGAGGTATCTGGAGAAATCAATGAAACTCACGGTGTGACTCAGTGTGGGAGGTGTTTTGCCCCAGAAGAGTTAAGAAGAATGAAAGTGGTGAAAGAGAATCGGTTGAAGAAGCCTGTGTCCGAAGAAGAGGCGGAGGAATTCCTCAAAAAGATAAAGTCGCAGGATTACTCTATAGTCGAACAGCTGAGGAAAACCCCTGCACAGATCTCTTTGCTCTCGTTGTTAATACATTCAGAAGAACATAGGAAAGCTCTGATGAAGATACTGAACGAGGCTCATGTCCCAGAAAAGATCTCGGTCTGTCACCTTGAAAAGATTACCAATAAGATCTTTGAGTCTAATAAGATTACGTTCTCAGATAGCGAATTACCTGTTGAGGGAACCAAGCATAATAGGGCACTTTATCTTACGGTGAAGAGTGAGGAGTCGGTGGTGACCAGAGTATTGATAGATAATGGTTCAAGCGCAAATATTTGCCCGCTATCAACTTTGGGGAAGCTGAATGTCAGTCCGGATAGAATTCGGAGGAACAGTATAAACGTGAGAGGATTTGATGGTGGAGGTAAGAACACGTTGGGAGACATTGTTTTGGAAGTGACCATTGGGCCTGTGGATTTTACTATGGAGTTTCAGGTGTTGGACATTGCTGTGTCCTATAATTTATTGCTAGGACGACCATGGATCCACGCGGCCAAGGCAGTGCCATCGTCTTTACACCAGATGGTCAAATTCGAATGGGAGCAGCAAGAAATTATCGTGCATGGAGAAGAAAATACCTGCAGTGTTGTGATGCCGTTTGATGGTGCTGATGGAGATAGGGGTCCTTGGGTCTACCAGGTGACAGATACCATAGCAGTAAACAAAATTGTTGAAGGAGAAAAACTACCGATCCCTACGGTAGCACCTACTGCTGTGATGGTGGCCAGGGAAATGCTTAAAAATGGGTTTGCGCCAGGAAAAGGGCTGGGCAAAGCTTTACAAGGAGTCACCCAACCGGTTCAACTGCCAGAGAACAAAGGTACTTTAGGCTTAGGGTTCAAACCCACCTATGCCGACATCCAGAGAGCCTCCAAGACAAAAAAGAACTGGACCCTGCGTAAGCCTATACCCAAACTATCTGATACCTTCACCAAGCCTGGTACTAAAAATCGGACATCTGCTGTGTCAAGGTACATCGAGACCCGACCTGATGAAGAGCTTCTGAG
Source organism: Nicotiana noctiflora (assembly GCA_032618575.1). Classification (NCBI taxonomy): domain Eukaryota; kingdom Viridiplantae; phylum Streptophyta; class Magnoliopsida; order Solanales; family Solanaceae; genus Nicotiana; species Nicotiana noctiflora. Next base: position 15,186 of record JASVEL010007303.1, read on the forward strand.
GTTTGAGAAGATATTTAGGGATGTGAACATGGTTGAGGTGGGGGAAGGCACTAGCAAAATGGATGTGCAGTTTGTGGGATCCGGCGTCATGCTGAACAATTGGGAAGCTACTCCTTTCCCTATCATGAAGGAGTCCTAGTAGTTAGCTCTGAAAATTTCATCATCGCTTTCCCAGAAAAATAATTGTTACTTTTTGTAGTTCTCCCACCCCCTCATGAAAAGAAAAATCAAAATGTATCCCGAACTTTGTTCATCTTTTTATCAATGAAATGCAGTTTTCCTTTTTCTTCATTTTTTGCCTTATTTTCTTTATTTTTTCTTCTGTACAGTTTTGTATGTGTTGATTCTGATGCCATGTCATGCGTGAAGGATTCTCGACCCAGTTCTGACAGTCGCATTACCATACAAGAAATTGAGCAGGATAGTGAAATAAAATGTGAGGATGAGGAAGCCCTGGAGGAAATAAGTAAGGACATGAACCAATACGAGGAAAAGCCCAAACCAAATTTGAGTGATACATAATCCATCAATTTGGGGAGCGAAGATAATGTCCGGGAAACAAAGATTACTGTTCATTTGGAGACATCCCTCAGGGAAGAATTGATAAGTTTGTTGCATGAGTTTAAGGACATTTTTGCCTGGTCCTATGATGACATGCCCGGACTTAGCACTGATCTGGTGGTACACAACTTGCCTATCTACCCCGAATGCCGGCCAGTAAAGCAAAAGTTACGAAAATTCAAAACGGACATTAGTGTAAAGATAAAAGAAGAGGTGAATAAGCAGTTTGAGGCGAAGGTCATACGAGTCACCAAATAGCCCACCTGGTTGGCGAACGTCGTGCCGGTCCCAAAGAAAGATGGAAAAACCAGAGTGTGTGTGGACTACAGAGACCTCAACAAAGCCAGTCCAAAGGATGACTTCCCATTGCCAAACATCCACATATTGATCGACAATTGCGCCAAGCATGAGATCGGTTCATTTGTAGATTGTTATGCAGGTTATCATCAGATCCTGATGGACGAAGAAGACGCGGAGAAAACTGCTTTCATTACACCTTGGGGAATGTATTGTTACAGAGTAATGCCGTTTGGATTGAAGAATGCCGGTGCAACTTACATGAGGGCGATGACCACGATGTTTCATGACATGATGCACCAAGAAATTGAAGTATATGTGGACGATGTCATCATAAAGTTCAAAAAGCAACCTGATCATGTGAGGGATTTGAGAAAATTTTTCCAAAGACTCCGGAGGTACAATCTTAAACTCAACCTCGCGAAATGCGCTTTTGGAGTACCTTCAGGGAAGTTGTTGGGGTTTATAGTGAGTCGACGAGGTATTGAACTAGATCCATCAAAGATCAAGGCCATCCAAATTCTACCTCCACCGAAGAACAAGAAGGAGGTAATGAGCTTATTGGGAAGGTTGAATTACATTAGCCGGTTCATCGCTCAATTGACATCGACATGTGAGCCGATCTTCAAGTTGTTAAAGAAAGATGCGGTAGTGAAATGGACCGACGAATGTCAGGAAGCCTTCGACAAGATCAAGGAATATTTGGCCAATCCTCCAGTGTTAGTTCCTCCAGAGTCGGTGCGACCTCTGATTCTGTACTTGACGGTGCTTGACAACTCTTTTGGTTGTGTGCTAGGCCAACACGACGAGACGGGCAAGAAAGAGCAAGCTATATATTACCTCAGTAAGAAGTTTACATCTTACGAGGTGAAATATACTCAGCTAGAAAGAACTTGTTGTGCCTTGATTTGGGTGGCTCAGAAATTGAAGCATTATTTGTCAGCATATACCACATACTTGATATCACGACTAGATCCTCTGAAGTACATATTTCAGAAGCCTATGCCTATAGGGAGACTTGCTAAATGGCAGATTCTGCTCACAGAATTTGACATTATCTATATGACTCGTATGGCAATGAAGGCGCAAGCAATTGCGGACCACTTAGTAGAGAATCCAGTAGATGATGAATATGAGCCTTTAAAGACATACTTTCCGGATGAGGAGGCTATGAATGTCGAGGAAATAGAACAAGATGAGAAGCCAGGATGGAAAATGTACTTCGACGGAGCCGTCAACAGCAAGGGCGTTGGTATCGGAGCGGTACTCATTTCAGGTACGGGTCAACACTATCCCGTCACAGCTCAGCTTCGATTTTTCTGTACCAACAACATGGCCGAATATGAGGCGTGTATCTTGGGATTAAGGATGGCAATAGACATGGGTATTCAAGAGATCTTGGTCATGGGTGACTCGGATATCTTGGTACACCAAATCCAGGGAGAATGGGAGACAAGAGATTTGAAATTAATACCTTACCGGTATTGTTTGCACGAGTTGTCCCAAAGATTCCAGTTCATAGAATTCAAACACATCCCAAGAATGCACAATGAGATTGCGGATGCTTTGGCCACACTATCATCTATGCTGCATCATCCGGACAAGACCTATATAGATCCACTCCAGACCCAAGTCCGTGATCAAAATGCTTACTGCTTTGCTGTGGAAGAAGAATTGGTTTGAGAACCGTGGTATCATGACATCAGGGAATACCTGAAAGTTGGAAAATACCTGGAGCAGGCCACTGGAGATCAGAAAAGAGCCATCAGACGCTTGGCTAATGGATTTTTTCTCAGTGGAGGAGTTATATACAAAAGAACACCAGACTTAGGGTTATTGAGATAAGTGGATGCACAACAAGCTGATGAGATTATGATTGAAGTACATGCTGGAGCCTGTGGACCCCACATGAGCGGATATGTCCTAGCGAAGAAGATTTTGAGAGCTGGGTATTATTGGCTCACTATGGAGCGTGATTGTATCAGATATGTGAGGAAATGTCACCAGTGCCGGGTACATGGAGATTTGATCCACTCCCCGCCTTATGAGTTGCATACAATGTCTGCACCGTGGCCCTTTGTCGCCTGGGGCATGGATGTTATCGGTCCGATAGATCCAGCAGCTTCCAATGGGCATAGATTCATTCTGGTTGCAATCGATTATTTCACCAAGTGGGTTGAGGCAAAGACGTTCAAGGCAGTGACGAAGAAAGTGGTGGTTGACTTTGTGCATGAGAATATTATATGCCGGTTTGGAATTCCCAAGGTGATCATCACAGATAATGGAGCCAATCTAAATAATCATCTCATGGCGGAAGCTTGCGAGAGATTTAAGATCACACACCGCAATTCCACACCTTATAGGCCAAAGGCGAATTGGGCAGTAGAAGCGGCAAATAAGAATATCAAGAAGATCCTCAGGAAAATGGTGGAGGGATCCAGGCAATGGAATGAAAAGTTACCTTTTGCTCTCATGGGTTACTGCACGATAGTGCGTACTTCTATCGGAACCACACCTTACTCATTGGTGTATGGGACAGAGGCTGTTATACCCGCAGAAGTAGAAATACTATCATTACGGATCATAGCTGAAGCTGGAATAGATGACGAAGAATGGGTAAAAGCTCGGCTGGAACAACTGAGTTTGATTGATGAAAAGAGATTGGCCGCAGTTTGCCATGGGCAGTTGTATCAACGGAGAATGGCCAGAGCATACAATAAGAACGTGCGACCTCGGAAGTTTGAAGTTGGACAACTCGTATTGAGGCGTATTTTACCGCATTGGGCCGAGGCAAAGGGCAAATTTGCGCCAAATTGGCAGGGACCATTTGTAGTATCACGGGTGTTGTCCAATGAGGCATTATATTTAACAGATGTTGAGGGAAAGTGCGTGGAGACTGCTATCAACTCAGATGCGGTCAAAAGATACTGTGTATGACTCCTTTTCAATTGTATGTTTTGTATTTTGTTGTGATTTTGGAATTGAAATGACGAAGGCGTTTTATTCTCTATGCAAACACTTTATCCATTGACAACCCCTTTAAGCCTTAATGAACATATTCTTTCATATACCTCTCTCGGAATCGCTTATAGCGCAATAAGGAAAATGAAGGTTAAAATTGACAAAATGGAAGCGATGACCAAATGAAAAAAAAAGAAAGTGAAAAAAAAGAAGAAAAAAAATGAAATGAAAAAAAAATGAAAAAAAGAAAAGAAAAAGACAAAGAAATCGGGAAAAAGTCAAAAAGAAATGAAGTTGGATGAACTACGTCTGACTTGATCCTGAAAGGGTACGTAGGCAGCCTCTCTGAGGTTCAGTCACAAGAAAGAAAAATCCAAAAATTCCCCACATATTGAAACTAGGGCAGAAGTTATGTTAAATAATTCCGAGAGTTGTAAATATTTTTGAACCCTCGTAAATTTTTTAGCCTTCATACCTTTCTTTATTAACCCATCCAAAAGCCACGTTACGGTCCAAAGAAAGACCTTCTGATCAATTCCAAAATGATAACGGATGCAATGAAGGAAGGGCAAGACATTGGACAACACCCGTGGTATCAGAAAACAAAAGACAAAAGGAGAAATGAAAAATGAAAAAAAATGAGAGAGTCTCATCGGTGAAAGCCTTAACCGGCACCGTGAGGCGATTGTGAGTTTGAGAGAAATAAAAGGAGAGAGTCTCATCAGTGAAAACCTTAACCGGCACTGTGAGGCGATTGTGAGGTTGAGAGAATAAATGAGAGAGTCCTATTGGTGAAAACCTTTCGAGGCACCGTAGGGCGATCATAAGGATTATCAGGAAAAGATAAAAGGCAACAAAAAATAGTATCGTTTTGGGTTGAAAACAATTTGGTGTCAGAATAATGATTGGAACGAACTGGGTCAGAGTTTAAATACATGGCATGGTCAGCGGAATCAGCCAGCAAATGCCCAAATAAGTTCTATCATCTCTCCAAAACACCCTTTACCCTTCTTTCATTTTTCTGCATTTCATTGTTTACCTTTTGAGAGCTAACTACCAGCTCCTGATGACAAAAGCTGAAACAACACTGGATCAGAGAAGGAAATAAAGAAGTTTGGCAAACATGGCCAAAGGAAAAGAAAACAAAACAAAAAGGGAAAGTAAGAAAATACAAAAAGAGTTCGCAAGAGATAGGCGGCTGAAAAGCCACACAGCAGGATAAAAAGCAAAAAAGAGGAAAGCAATAAAAGGCAGGGACGGCAGATGCCAGTTGCCAACAGTTTATGTCTAATAAATTTTGTTTCATGATGCATGCAGGAACAAATTGTCACTAATCACCTTAAAGTGAATGTGACCAATGTGGAAAATAGAAAACACTAAAAAGAGAAAGTTTGCCAATAAGTGGATAAATCCACAGGTGAGAGACAATTGGTCAAAGAAAATACCAAAAAGAGGAAGGTAGCATCTTTTAAAATCCACTCCCCAGTCATCAGGCTGATGGAATATTTTTCTGCACTGCACGTCTAATTTCTGTTAGGCGCCCACCTTCTAACACGGGAATTCTGCATCGCATTGCACGTTTAATTTCTGTTAGGTGCCCACCTTCGAATACGGGAATACTTTTGTGCATCGCATAGCACGTTTAATTTCTGTTAGGCGCCCACCTTCTAACAAAGGGAATACTTTTCTGCATTGCACGTTTAATTTCCGTTAGGCGCCCACCTTCTAACAAAGGGAATACATTTCTGCATACTTACTTCCTGCAATTTTTGGTTTTATGTTCGCTAAAAGCCCACACTGGGGCAGAAGAAAAAAGTTTGTTGTTTTTGTTTTGTTTTGAGCAGGCTTCAGTTCGAGGACAAGAAGTACCATTGAAAATTAAAAAAAAGTGGAAAACAAGAAAGAAAATCAATTTCTGTTAGGCGCCCACCTTCTAACAAGGGAATACTTTTCTGCATTGCACGTTTAATTTCTGTTAGGCGCCCACCTTCTAACACGTGAATACTTTTCTGCAGTGCACGTTCAATTTATGTTTGGCGCCCGCCTTCTAACACGGGAATACTTTTCTGCATTGCACGTTTAATTTCTGTTAGGCGCCCACCTTCTAACAAGGGAATAATTTTCTGCATTGCATGTTTATTTCTGCTAGGCGCCCACCTTCTAACACATGAATACTTCTCTGCATTGCACGTTTAATTTCTGTTAGGCGCCCACCTTCTAACACGGGAATACTTTTCTGCATTGCACGTTTAATATATGTTAGGCGCCCACCTTCTAACAAGGGAATACTTTTCTGTATTACACTTTTAATTTCTGTTAGGCGCCCACCTTCTAACAAAAGGAATACTTTTCTGCATTGCACGTTTAATTTCCGTTAGGCGCCCACCTTCTAACAAGGGAATACTTTTCTACATTGCACGTTTAATTTTTGTTAGGCGCCCACCTTCTAACAAGGGAATACTTTTCTCCATTACACGTTTAATTTCTGTTAGGCGCCCACCTTCTAACAAGGGAATACTTTTCTGCATTGCACGTTTAATTTCTGCTAGGCGCCCACCTTCTAACACGGGAATATTTTCTGCATTGCACGTTTAATTTCTGTTAGGCGCCCACCTTCTAACAAGGGAATACTTTTCTGCATTACACGTTTAATTTCTGTTAGGCGCCCACCTTCTAACAAGGGAATACTTTTCTGCATTGCACATTTAATTTTCGTTAGGCGCCCACCTTCTAACAAGGGAATACTTTTCTGCATTGCACGTTTAATTTCCGTTAGGCGCCCACCTTCTAACAAGGGAATACTTTTCTACATTGCACGTTTAATTTCTGTTAGGCGCCCACCTTCTAACAAGGGAATACTTTTCAGCATTGCAGGTTTAATTTCTGTTAGGCGCCCACCTTCTAACAAGGGAATACTTTTCTGCATTGCATAGCACGTTCAATTTCTATTAGGCGCCCACCTTCTAACAAGGGAATACATTTCTGCATATTTACTTCCTGCAATTTTGGTTTTATGTTAGCTAAAAGCCCACACTGGGGCAGAAGAAAAAGTTTGTTGTTTTTGGTTTGTTTTGAGCAGGCTTTAGCTCGAGGACAAGAAGTACCATTGAAAATAAAAAAAAAGGAAAACAATAAAGAAATTCAACAAAAAGAGAGTCGGCATCAAAGAAAATCAGCAAAAAGGGAGTCGGCATTACAGAAAATCAAGAAAAAGAGAAGGAGGAGCAAAAGATAGATTAGGAATAATTGTAATTGTAGGATCATAGCTTAGAATAGCTTCTTCATTTTACATTTTCCCTCCCGGTGTAATAAGGAGTAAGTCGGCAAGTCTCAACAGTGTCAATGCAATAGTGAGTCTGGTAGTTTTTTAACTGCCAGACCTTCCCGAACTACACTGACCTGATTCCTGTTTAGCCCAGGATATGTAGGCAACCTCTAAAGCAGGGTGCGGTCAAAAGGTTTTCAAAAATGCTTTTACGGAATGTGCCAATGTTCAAAAATCTCTCATTTCTGCTCACTTGTCTTTGCACTAATACTCTTCGTGTTCCCGAGCAAAGAAGGGCAGCTGTGAGAACATGATTTTTGCACCGGGCAAACAATTCCAAAATTTAAATAAATATATTTTTGAGTGAAATTGTGTGTCGTGTTTGAAATTAGCCACATTTGTGTGTTTGAATAATTAGAAATTAGAAAAAAAAAATAGGCTAGGTAATTAATTTGTTTAAATTGATTAGTTTTAAGAAGAAAATTAGCAAAAAATAGTTTTAAGTAGTGGAAATTAGGAAAAATAGTAGAAAATTGCCAAAAAATACTAGATAATTAGAATAAGTAGGAAATTAAGTTTTTATAATATTCCATAAAAGAAAATAATAAAAAAATACAAAAGAAAATACATAAAAAATAAATAACATCAGAAAATACAAAAAATATGTTGGGTATAATAAATTTGGGCCAAATACAGTCCAAATTATTGGCCCAGTGTTTGAGCCCAAGGGTTCCGGTCTAGTTCATTGGGTAACATCGATCTCAGCCGTTCAACCTCATTAATCCAACGGCCGAGATTTTTAGTTGAATTTAGGCTTTTGATTAATAGGCGGGAATTAATCTCAACCGTCCAATCCATTTGATCTAACGGATGAAGGCTGTGGTCTGATTACAAACGAAACGGCGTCGTTTATGTAACGTGCCTCAGAGCCGTTGATCTCCATCAATTGAACGGCCCAGATCACCTCAACCTCCCCGACTATATAAAGCTTATGTCTGCACGATTTTCGCCATTTTACATATTTTCCTAAACCAGCCGCCTCCCTTTTCTTCTCCTTCATCGTCTTCATCCTCATGAAACCCTAGCCGACTATGGCGGCCGCCACCCTCCACGGTGGTCGCCAGCCACCCCCCAACCCCTCTCCTCTCTCTTTTCCTTCTTCTTCTTCTTCTTCTTCTTCTTCTTCTTCTTCTCATTTCAAACCCTAGAAACCCTAGTAAACAAACCCTTCTCTGAAAACTCCAGTCACCGGAACTCCACTGGTGACCACTCGAACAACGAACCACCGTCCTAAACCAACGCCAAAAGAACCCCCCTGACCTGATCTACCCAACCATATAAGCCACCACCCTCGAATCTTCCCCGATCCCGTCGAATATCCAAAATAAAGTCACCAACTGTACTTTTCTGTATATCACCAAATATACTACACCACAAGTCAAAACATCATAGATCGGTTTGTGCCTTTCTTCATAAGTTGCTTCAAAAGCTTGAGCCTCAACTGTACTTATAGACTCAGAATTATCAGGCACCACACTTTACCTGTTGAATTCACTAGGACCACTATTGAGAGCCATCCGACCCTGACTTGCCCCAGCACGCAACCAACTCTACTGAATTTTATAACATATGAATACCCTATTGATAAAGCCCCCAGCGGAACCACTTCCCTCGCAACCTGCACATATACGAGGCGTAAATCATGAATCCTCCCTCAAGTTGAACATGAGCCAGTAAGGCTGACCATAACATGCATTCAACAATTCATATACTCAATTACCACTCATGGTCCTTTTCTGTAGCTGCAATAGCCCATTAATGCTAATACCCAGAATTCACGCAGGTAATTAACAATGCGACCCAATCGTAAGTGGTGGGACTCTCCCACTTAGCTCAAGGCCACTATTACACAACTCTCGAACACATTAGAACCATTCTCTCAAGTCATTTACTCTTATTCAACTGCATTTCACTTGATCCAACGAATATAACCACCTGTGCTCTATTAGCACCCTGACACCATAGGGTATGACCTCATCCCAATACAACCAAATATCTTCCCGCTCCATGCATCAAGCATTTTTTACCGCGACAGCTTAAGACATACTGTGATTCTCACACCTACGAAGCACCATGTAGCCTTCGCCGAAATCTTCCCTGCTGATAATGAAAGGTAGAATTTATTAGGAACACAGGAACATCAAAAGTCCCAACATCATACCATACGAGCATCAACTCTTGCCCAACCGCAAGTTTTCAAGAACTTTTTGAATAGCACCTAAATACAATGCAGGCCAAATCTGATATGACACATGACCCATAATTTGATCGTTGATAGTGAAATCCTTTCACTTGGCACGAAGCCTTAAGATACATCTTGCTAATCCATGACAATAGCCTTTATCATTTGTACATCTTCATCATAAGATAGCCCAAGACATTCGTTTGGTACATGTCCTTCTTAAGACAGTTAAACTTATTTCCCCCAGTATCTCTACTGGCTGAATCCTTCGCTAAATAGATATCTCATATGAACCATATAGTCTTTATTACCACCAACTATCTTTAGATCTTCATCCACCTTGCGATTCTACCATTATTGTGACGATTAGGCAGTTAAGTAAACCTTCTCGAGACCGTACTTATCAACCGAAATGTCAGAACCTAGTGCAACCCCATGTGCACAATTGAAGAACTCTCAATTCTCTTGTATTATCGATATGGATGACACGCGGTAACAATGATTGAGTAAATTCTTGAATCCCTTGAAATCCCTCTGTAGTATCACGAACCGTCGGCGCATACTTGATACCGAGTGCGCAATTTCAATACACGAGTGGATGTAAAGAACATATGACATAGGCTCCAACTGAATAAATGGGGCATGATAAGGAATTCAAAGAATTGAAGAGTTTCCTAAACAGTTACATAGCCCTCGTAGATAAATACATACGTCTCCATATCGATCAGCGAGAATCTAAGTAACCGGTCCGTGTCCCGTGACTCCTACGAACCTAGAGCTCTGATACCAACTTGTCACGACCCTAGTTCACCAATCGTGAACCTGTCATGACGGCACCCAGTTTTTGCGACTAGGTAAGCCTAACACGATGCAGAATATACGAATTCATGAACAAAAGAATAAGATAACAGCGGAATAATGTAAATGAAATTTAATAAGTGTCGCTGGACACATACACTTCTCCAAAATACACTAAGTAACATACTACCAAGACCCGGAAATCCACGGGCAACACAGACTAAGAAAGAGTACAACTGTGTTTCTATACATCAAGAATGTCTATACAGCAGAAATAAGGGAAATAACTGATATTACTAATGAGAATAGAAGGGGCCCCCGGATCCGCGCACGTAGCAAACCATACCTCGAGGTCTCCCAAAGTGCTGCTAAATCACCTGGTATGTGCCTGACCTGATGTACCTGGATCTGCACAACAAAAGTATGCAGAAGAGTAGCATGAGTACACCACGGCGGTACTCAGTAAGTGCCAAGCCTAACCTCGATGGAGTAGTAATGAGGAAGGTCAGGGCCCTACCGAGAGACAATAACATAATGATAATAACAATGATAAGCAGTTTAAATAAGAATGAGTCTGAAATAACAACAACAAAGTAATTACCGCAACCATCTATAATTAAGCTAACAACAGTAACCAACACAACATAAAGTCAAATCAACAAGTCCAGGCTCTACGAGAATTGAACCCGCAGTCCCCCTCTATATCCAACAACTCAGGATCTCCAGGAATTGAACCCGCAGTCCACCAACACAAACAATAAAAAGGGAAGCACAGAGAAATATGATATACAAAACTACAATTCACCAAAACCAGTATAAACAAATACCAAGAAGTTCAAGTAAGGCAAGTTAGGCACTTAGACAGATAAATCCTATGTAACCAAGCTTTTCTAACGAATATCAGGTAAATATCACGATTTAATCAGCTAAGAACAGAAATATCACGAATTGAACAATTCAAGTAAGGTGGGTTCCAACAATCTGCGCATGTATACGCCCGTCACCTCGCGTACAAGGCATTTAAATTAACACATAATATCCTAGGGGAGAAAGTTCCCCTACACGAGGTTAGACAAGCCACTTACCTCGGCTCCGGTACGAAACTACTAAGAAACAACTCTCTTGCCATGAATATCAGCCTCCACAGGTATAGTATCTGATCAAAATCAATAGAAATACATCAAAATAGGCCAATTGGGCATTACCCAATTGAAATAATTCGAAATACACCAAAAAAACCACAAGTTGCCAAAATCCGACTTTCGGTACGCTTCTCGAAAAATTACGAAAGTTATATATTCGGGTTCCTTATATTAACACGAGTCCGTACAAACCAAGAACTTCCAATTATGATATCGTTTGTCCTTCAAATCATCATTTTACATTTTGGGAGATTTTTCCAATTTTCTTCCCAAATTCCATCCCAAATCACAAATTAAATGATGGATTCAATGATATATTCATGTAATCTAGCCAAATCTGAGTTAGAATCACTTACCCTGATGAATTTCTTGAATAACCTTCGAAAAATCGCCAAATTCTGAGCTCTATAGGTCAAAATATCATATAAAATCCAAAACCTCGTATTTATGGAGTACCCCTCGAACTTCTGACAGTGCTGACCGCACAAAAATGACCGCGGTCCGCGCCCAGGATGTGCGGCCACACAAAAATGACCGCGGCCGCGCAACTTTTACTTTGTAGTGACATGCTTTAGTATTTTGGACATAACATTCACTACAGATGTCCAAATTACGACTTCTTTAGCTTTATGCAAACTAGACACAAAGAGCTACAACCTTTGTTTTTGAATAACCTCAAAATTCTTTGTAGATAAAAAGATATGAGCTTCCGAAGTAGGACCAGTGATCTACAGTCTTCACGATCGCGGGCCGAGTCACCTGAGCATGCCCAGTGCTAGGCCAGCGTGCCCCCGCGCTAATAGGAGTGCGGTCCGCACCCAAATGACAGCCCCTTCAATTTTCTAAGTTTTGGGATGTCCGTACTCGCTCAAAACTCACCCGAAACACATCCGAGGCCCCCCGGGACCTCAACCAAAAGCACCAACGCATCCTAAAACATTATACAAACTTGTATCAATCATCAAAACACCTCGAATAATATTAAAATCATGGAACTACATCAAATTCAAGCTTATGTTCCTTTAAAACTTCCAAAATACACCTTCGGTCAAAAACCCAGCCAAAACATGTCCGAATGACTTGAAATTTTGGATGCATATCCCAAATCATCTAACAAAGCTACAACAACTTTCGGAATTCTGTCCGACCCCCGGATCAAAATCTCACCTACCATTCGGATTTCGCCAAAATTTCAAACTTTGGCATTTCAAGCCTAATTGAGCTACAGACCTCCAAAATACATTCCGAATGCACTCCCAACCCCGAAATCACCTAACGGAGCTAATGGAACCATCGGATCTCCGTTCCGAGGTCGTCTTAACACTATTTCGAATATGGGCCATTTTTCAACTACGAAGCTCTCTTTTAGGGAACACCCAAAACACTCCAAATTCCAGAACTGAACTGCCTGGCAAACCACAATAGCAGAAATGAACTTAGGGAATCAATTATATTGGGGATCGGGGCATAAATTTCAAAAAACGGCCGGCCGGGTCGTTACTACTTCTCCGAAGATTTGGAAATAAATCTCCTCAAGGACGCAATTCTTCCCGTTAATCTTTGAACCTCTTTTTTACCCGTAAGGATATCAGGAATTTAATCTATTGCTTTGATCTAAGAAGGATTTGCCTCAATGCCACGGTTAGAAACAAGAAAACCCAAAAGTTTACCTGAGGCAACTCCGGATGCACATTTTTCTGGGTTGAGTTTCATATTAAATTTTCGTAAAATTTCAAATGTTACAAATAAATGAGAAATATGATCATGAGAATGCTGGGTCATGACGAGCATATCATCTATATATACCTCCATAGTTTTTCATAAATGTTCTTGGAACATTTTCGTAATGAACCTTTGATAGGTTGTTGTAGCATTCTTGAGATCAAAGGGCATTACTTTACAACAGTAAGTCCGCCTCTCTGTGATGAACGGAGTTTTTTCTTCATCACTAGGGACCATTTTTATTTGGTTGTACCCCGAATATGTATCTAAAATACTTAAAAGTTCATACTCTGCATTTGCATCAATTAACTGATCTATACGAAGTAAAGGGAAGGAATCTTTTGGGCAACCTTTGTTAAGATCAGTATAATCTAAACAAACTCGCCACTTACCATTTTTCTTAGGTACGACAACTGTGTTAGCCAACCAATTGAGATACTTTACCTCATGGATTAACCCAATTTTTCATAGCTTTTGGACCTCCTCTTGAATCACCTGGTTTTTGAAAGCTCCTTGCTTTCTTTTCTTTTGTTTTACGGGTGTACATGATTGGTCTTCATTTAGTTTGTGAGTCATCACATCCGGTGGTATTCCTGTCATATCAGCATGGGACCAAGCAAAACAATCCATGTTAGCTTTTAAAAATTCAATTAATATACCTCGTATGTCTGAGCTTAAGTTGGCTCCCACATAAACCTTTCGTTCAGGCCATTGTTCAAATAATATCACTGCTTCAAGCTCCTCAATTGTCATTTTGATATTTTCATTCTCTTCAGGTTCTTGAATCATATCAGGTCTCGAGTCTAAATTTGTCTTTTCTTGTTCAGGTGCGGTCTAGTCTATGACTCCTTTAACTTTATTTACATCACTCGTATCTGCTACAACATTAATACTCCTAGCTGTATGTTATTCTCCACGAATTTGGCAGATCCCCCATGGTGATGGGAATTTCATAACTTGATATGGAGTTGATGGGACATCGTCCATATCATGAATTCACGGTCTCCCCATGATTATATTGTAGGCCATCTCCATATCTACTACCTGAAATTTGGTATCATTCACAACACCCTCTGCAAAAGTTATTAGAATTACCTCCCCTTTAGTTACTACACTGGAATTATCGAACCCTGATAGAGTATGCACCTGCTTGCATTTCTCGTAGCACCCTTAATAGGTTGATATTTGTAGAACTCCCTGGATCAATCAAAACTCGCTTTACATTAGTATCATGTACAAGTAAAGATATTACCAGTGCATTGTTGTGGGGGTGATCACTCCTTCTGTATCTGCATCATCAAAATTGATACTTTCATCTTCTAAGGTTTGTCGCACTCGCTTCCCGTGCGTGATTGTTACTTTGGAAACTTTATTTGAAGTCGTATATGTTACTCCATAAATATCTTCTCCCCGACTTATAACATTCACGGTTCTCTTGGGTGATGGGGGTTTTGGTGGTTCTTGCCTATTTTTCATGTAGGCTTGCTAACCTTTCTCACTAAGTAACTCAGTGAGATACCCTACCTATTTTTCTGAAGTCTTATGCCCGTGATCAATATGAAATTCGCACCAATAATATGGATTTCACTTATTTGGATTTGACCGAATCTCTTTCGGCCACCGTGCCTTATCTCTCATGCTCCTCAAAATAGCTACGAGCTCAGAGGTAGTGACATTGAAATTATATCCACCAAATCTTTCCATCAAACATCCATCATCATCTCGTGACTCTTGTCTGTTTCGATCATCTGAACCTTGATGAAGAACCAGATTCCCTGTTTCTTGATTTTTTATCATATCATTGATTTTCTTATTTTCACCATGAATATTTTCCTGCAGGACCCATATAAGGGTCGTCCCTATTTTCACCTGATCTTTTATCGGTTTCGGATTTCCTGGAACTGCTCCTTTCTTCATGTTGAAATCGAGGCACAGTATCTTCTTCGATTCGCAACTTCGTACTGTACCTGTTATAAACATCATTCCACGTGGTTTCAGGGAACTCTCGAAGTCTTTCTTTAAGTTTTATCATGGGTTCTGAACTTTTATCATTTAAGTTGCTTGCAAAAGCTATTGCAGCCCAATTATCAGGTACACGGGGTAAAGTCATCCATTCCCGTTGCAATTTATCAACAAAATCTCTGAGCAATTTTGTGTCCCCTTGTTTGATTTTGAAAATGTCTTCCATTCTCTTCTCAACCTTTTGAGCTCCTGAGTGCACCTTAATAAAAGAATCTGCAAGCTCAGCAAAAGAATTTATAGAATTTTCAGGCAAAAAGGGAATACCGGGTTAGTGCACCTTGGTGAGTGTTGTAAACGCGTGATTTTTGACCCTCCCCGAGATTTTTTATATTTTTAGTGTAATTTATTTAGTTTAGTTTTAATATAGCTATTTTAGCTAAATTTGACTCTTTTACTTTATTTTTACCTTAAAATAAAAAATAACAAAATATAGTTTTATTAATGTTTTGTAGTTATTTTAAACTTGAAAAATACAAAAATGGTACTTTATATTTTTTATCTTTTTATAAAAACGAAAATAATAAAAAATAGTTTCATTAATATTTTGTAGTTATTTTAAACTTGAAAAAAAGATAAAAATAGTACTTTATATTTTTATCTTTTTATAAAAACGAAAATAATAAAAAAAAATATGGTTTCATTAATATTTTGTAGTTATTTTAAACTTGAAAAATATAAAAAAAAATAGTTTTATTTTAATTATGAGTATTATAGTTATTTTGATTACCTAGGATTAATTAAATAACACCATTCTCGGTTCCGGCGAAGAATAATATTCGAGTTCAAACTACCCGGTTTTATAATTTTCGGACCTAGCCCGTAATAATCCGAGTCCACTACACTAAGGGGGACAATACATAATGGATGGGGAATAAGAACAAAGACAAGAAGAAAAAGACAAAGGGATAAAAACAAGAAGAAAAAAACAAAAACAATATGGGGCTAAATTTAAAAAAAAAATAAAAAAAAAATAATAATAAACAATAACTATACTTCTTTCTTTAAAAAGAAGAAGAAAGCACGGCTGAAGGGAATGGAAAAAACGCAAAAGAAAGAAAAGAAAACAGAAAAGAAGGAAAACAAAGAAGGATTGAAAAAACAAAAGAAAGAAGAACGGAAAGAGAAAGGAAAAAACGAAACAGAGAGAGGGGATTTCGGAAAAGAAAGAAAAAACGAGAAAGAAAGAAGAAGAAAAAGGAGAGATATACAATACACAAACAGTAAGAGGTAACGAAAAACCACCAGCTCCCTCCGTCGTTGTTCGTCGTCCGACGAGGTATAACTTCAGTCGAGGTCGTCGTTTGATTCGAGTTCCGTCCGGAGAGGTCGAGGTTTGAGATCGTCATAAAAGGTTCGTTTTCTCGTTGTGTACGTTGAAAATATGCAGAAATAAAGGTGCATGTTCTTTTCCGATATTGTTCTTCTCGTTAATATTTTGGATCGTTTCGCATTTGATTTAGTTTTGTATGATTCAGATTATTTTTGTAAATATATGATTCTGTTGAACATGCAATTTCACAATTAATGGTGGTCTTGTAGTGTCGAAATTAGCTAATGAAAATAACTAATCATTCACATGCTCGCCAACTAGTTATGCTTCCGTTGTTTATGTAGTTGCTCGTCGTAGTCTTGAATTTGCTCACTTAGTTATCTACTCGTATGTTTACTCGAATTGGTTATAGTTGAGCATGATTTTGTCACCTTATCGAAATTGGTTCCTTATTCCTCAACCGAACGGCGGGATTAGATTAAAGGAATCGGGGGTGTATTTCATGTGACCCGACTCCAATTTTGAACAAGGTTAAATAAAGCGTGTCATGGACCACGGGCGCATTTCATGTAGCGTGGTTTGCTACATGTTCTAAATAATCTCGAATTAATTCTTAAATGAATATAGCGGAATGTAGTTCTCTTTTAAATTAGAATTAGAGGTGTGCCTCGCCTAGCAAAATTATACAAATTGCGGGGCCCTCATAAATATATATATATATATATATATATATAAATATTTAGACTTCGGGATCGACCGTATAGCGAATTTCACGGTGTTCTCCAAAGATAATAATGTAGTTGCTTTAATCGCGTATTCTAATACTACTTTCTCAAATACGGGTGCACATTTATGTGACCCAAATCTAAATCTCAACGAAGTCGAAACGTGTCAAAAGTCACGGGTGCACTGGTGCAACGTGGTTCGAGATACGTTTCCACCGCATTGTAATTCATTTAAAACAATAAACAATAAAAGGGTAATGAGCCCTTAAACAATAAGTGAGACGAGCCTCGCTAAAATAACACGCAAATTGCGGGGCCCTCAATAGACAATTTTTACAAAGATGCTTAGATTCCGGGATGTGCCGTTTAGCGGATTTCACGGCATTCCCAAAACAATAACGCGTTAGTATCTTTAGGTGCGTATTTAATAATGCTATCTCCTTAAACTCGGGTGCACATTTATGTGACCCAAATCCAAATCTCAACGGAGTCGAAATGTGTTGACAACCATGGGTGCACTGGTGCGACGTGGTTCGAGATACATTTTCACAATGTTGCAATTCTTTGTAAAAATAATAATAATAATAATAATAATAATAATAATAATAATAATAATAATAATAATAATAATAATAATAATAATAATAATTTTTATAATAATAATATCATAAGAGGTTAAAAATAAAATTTATACATAAGTTAAGGCATATTATAAAATCAGATAAAGAAGCCAAATATGACAGTTGAGCGACCGTGCTAGAACCACGGAACTCGGGAATGCCTAACACCTTCTCCGGGTTAACAGAATTCCTTATCCGGATTTCTGGTACACAGACTGTAATACGGAGTCATAAATTTCCTCGGTTCGGGATTAAACCGGTGACTTGGGACACCATTATTTTCCCAAGTGGCGACTCTGAATTAATTAAATAAATCCCGTTTCGATTGTCCTTTAATTGGAAAAACTCCATCGCGCCCTCGCGGGTGCGTAAAAAGGAGGTGTGACAGCTCTGGCGACTCTGCTGGGGATGATACCTCTGAACTTCGGTTCGGGGTCTAAGAATTCGAGCTCAGTTAAATTGTTGTTTTGTCTATATCTGATTTTATTACATGTTTAATGAATGTGCTACATGTCTACCGCTTTGATACTAGTTGCACTGTATATACAAATTGCTATATGTTTACCGCTTTGATATTGCGTGAACTGTATATAAAACTGTGCCGAAAACCCGTCTCTTCTTACCCCCGGGGATGTGCTTACTGGTTGAGACTCCCCTTTCTGTTAGTGTCAATACCAAAATAAGACAAGAGGCAGGACAAGTTACAAAGCCGGACGATCCCGCGGGTCCCCGGTACGTAGCTCCCTCCTCAAATCCGAGTTGTCTGCTCGGGTACACGGTCTAGTACCATTGAAAACATCGGGATATTAAGCCTAGATTTAGGACGTTTATTTGCATCATATCTGACTTAGGGAACTCAACACAGGGGTTGGGTCCGTCTAGGACAGGTGACCCGGAAAATTAAAGACCGAGCATGTTATATGTTGCATTTATTTGTTCTAGATTATTATTGGCTAAATTCTCCTGAAAAACAAAAAGAGAGAAATTTTAGATATCGAAATATTGACGAATTGTCTAGCGAAAATTTGAAAAATAGGAAGAGCAATTTTGTTGAAATAATTGGTCATAAAATAATCTGACCGAACTACGCTGGTTTGATTCTCCCCATTAGGTGGGATACGTAGGCAACCCTCATCGGGTCCAACCACCCCTTCAAAAAATTAAAAAAAAATGTCGAAGTTTTAGTTTTCAATAAAATCAAAGTAATGCCGTTTTTGAAAATAGCCGAATGTTCCGAAAGGACACCAGAAGGCTGTTTTTTGCAAAAATAGCCACTTCGAATCATTTTAATAATTTGCGGGCACAACCTTGAAATATTCCTTGTGGAAATGCTGCAAGGCCATAGCCGCAAAATCAAGTCCGGGTTCACACCCTTTTTGCAAAAATAACCAAAAAATGTCAAATTTTTTATTTTTGTTATAAATAAGTCGGGTAATGCTATTCTTGCTTAAAATAAGCCGAATGTCCCTCAAAAGGACGTCGGAAGGCCGTTTTTGCAAGAATAGCCACTTTTGAGTCATTTGTAAATAATTTTGGACACAACCTGGAAATATTCCCTCGCGGAAATGCGAAAGGGTGTATCCGCAAAAAAAAAAAAATCAAGTTTTTAGTCATCACTCAACTTTACAAAAATAATCACTTTATCAAACAAGCCATTACATGGCCGAAATTTTACTGAAATAGCTACATTTTTGCATTTGAACTTTCTCAGTCTTGTGTTGGCTTGTGTCGGTGCTGAACGATGCCCCATAGGCCCCAGGATAAAACTTTGAATTTGCATCTTCTTACATAAAATTTTGCAAAAAGAGCCACTTTGTCTAAATAAGCCATTACATGGCCAATTTATGAAAAAATAGTTTTGTGTTGGTTTATGGTGATGCCGAACGACGCCCCATGAGCCACAGAAAAAAAAAATTTTAAGTTTTATCTTTCTTAAATAAATTTTGCAAAAATAGTCATTTTGTCAAATAAGCCATTATGTGGCCCATTTTGTAGAAATAGTCATAAGTGACACCAAAAATATTCTTATTCTTGTAGAAATCTCCTACACAAGTTTGTAGTTGGAGTCGGCTTGTACAATTTTTATTCAAAAAAAAAATAATCAAATAAACGTCTCTTTATTTCTTGCATTAATTTGCAAGAACTACGCTCGGTCCGATTCATGCGGGGTCATGATACGTAGGCAATCTCCATAAGATTCGACCACAACCTGTATATGTATATATATGGAAAAAAAATGAAAAAAAAAATGAAAAAAAAAGAGAAAAAAAAAGAGAAAAAAAAAGAAAAAGAAAAAGAAGTAAGCAAAAAATATGGATAAGGACTGACTGATTCCATTTCTACCATATTTTATTTTGAATTGTTGAGAATTGAGGCGGTTGGTTTGTGGTGAACCGGAAACAGAAGATCCAGGAAAACCTGATTATGAATCCAAGATAGTGACACCAAGAATATCGCATAGAGTCCTTTACCTGCACGCCATGATGGACGCTTGTAGGGGATGTATTGACTAAAGCTGAAAATGTCGAAGCGAATAAGTGGCCTTGGTAATATTGATGCGAAGCTCAGTGGCCAAAATATCGTGCTTGGTAATCGGGAAGACTCTCCATTTCTTGGTCAACCAGAATGGAGTTTTTGGTGGCTTATTTTGTTGTCATTTCTGTCGTCCAGATTATTTCAGGGTTGTAATCAGGATATTGTCATGTAACTCAAACCCTTTTTCGTTCTATTTTGTCCAGTTTTCTATTGGTCGTAATACCTCATTTAGTATTGTGTAGGTCTGTTCCAAGGGTGTGCCCCAGTTTATTATGTTTGTTTTGTCGTATTAATTCATTTCTAGTTCGTCTGATGCAACTCTCTTGTTTGCCATTATTTCGAGTCATTTTTCTTTGATTTAAGTCCTTCTTCTTTATAGTCATTTTTATGTCAACACTAGTGACATGACATGCACGCATAATTGTGGCCTAATCTTAAAAGTTAATCATGAAGGAATTGGAAGATAATCATGGCATTTAAAAAGAAATAATGATTTGAGATTATTTGGAACCCGAGTCACGTGAAATTTGGGGCGGGTAAAATACAAAGAAAGCCTTAAGGGCAAAATGGCCAT
Organism: Nicotiana noctiflora; assembly: GCA_032618575.1. Classification (NCBI taxonomy): domain Eukaryota; kingdom Viridiplantae; phylum Streptophyta; class Magnoliopsida; order Solanales; family Solanaceae; genus Nicotiana; species Nicotiana noctiflora. The sequence continues at coordinate 35,920 of JASVEL010007303.1, forward strand.
GCTGACATAGGGTTCACTCGTGATACTGAAATGGAAGTGTCGTCCAGCAATACTTTAAAATGACGGATGAAAAAGGCGAATGGACGATATGGTTATCACTCCTAGCACAACCGGAAGATGTCGTGAATATGTTGTTTGTACTTGGCATGTTTTGAAGATTGGAATGACGAAGGCATTTTGTTCTGCTACCCAAACACTTTATCCTTCGTTAACCCTTCGAGCCTTATTTTGATTTCTTTCGTACCCCTCCTTCGGAATCGGTACCAAAATTAGAAACACAAATGGGAAAGATAAAGAAAGAAAAAGAGAAAAACAAAAACAACCAAAAAGGAACGAAAAAGAAAAGAAAAAAAAATGAAAAAATGATGAAAAAAATGAAAAGAAGGAATTGGGAACTACGTTTGACCTGATTCCTTAAAGAGGATACGTAGGCGCTTCACAGCTCGGTCATAGTGTAAATAAAAAAATAAAATCCCCAAGTAAAAAAAATACTGGAGCAAAGAAAAATTGTGTTGATTATAAATAAATTTAGGTCCGAAGGTTGTAAATTTTGAACCCAAAATTGATTTTTGTTTTGAGCCTTCAATACCCTTTCTTTGTAGCCCTATCCAAATCCCACATTACGGTCCAAAGAAAGACCTTCCGATCAGTTTTCAAAAGAGGCCATGTCAAGCAAATACGAGTGTCTCATCAGAATATAACACTCTGATTCCCAGCAGAAAAGACTTTGATTCCCAGCAGAAAGGAAATACGAGAGAGTCTTAGAAGTGACACCCCAATCCCCAGCTAAAAGTAATACAAATGAGAGAGGCTTACCGGTGAAAACCTTCACAGGCACAGTAAGGCGACAAAAGCTGAGAGAAAATCAAAATGAGAGAGGCTTGAAAGTGAAAACCCTTCGGGCACTACAAGTCGAATAAAGGTGATAATCAGATGGAAATCACGAGACAGAAATCGTGAAAGGCAATTAACGACGGAGGATAGGCCATATGTGCATGTCATGACCAATAGAGTTGGTATTCGCGTTTGATAAGTTTTTATAGTTATTTCTTGTTAGAGAGTCATTTTTTCCTTTGTCTTCTATTTTGTTTCTTTTTATCTTTCTCATTTTTATCAAAAATTCCCCATCAAAGTATGTCTAGTCAAAACATAGTGAGAAATGACTTCAAAACTTGCCACCAACTTTCCAATTATTATGAAAGACAAGGAAATGCCATTGACGACAGAGAAGTATGGTGCAAAGAAGATTATTAAACTGGGGCAGAAAATTTTCTTTTCAGTTTTTAAAATTTTCTGGAAGTCAATACCCACTTGGGGAAGAAGGAAAGTCTTAAGAGAAATGGTGTTCGAACCAGTGTCATCCTCAACAGCCTTCAAGAAGAATGAAACACCAATTTTGAGGAGATCAGTATCCCCCATCAATGCTATCTACAGCAAGTTCCGAGGTGGTCGGACAACACAGAGTGGTAAAGGAAGAAAGGAAAGCCCATCTTCAACAAAATAACCCCCAACAAGTTGAGAAGCACAGAATGGAGAAGGGATAAATAGAAAAACCCATCCCCAGCAGGAATATCATCTCCAGCAAATGAAATCATTCCCCAACAAGTTTTGGGAACCCCGAGCGAGGGAAAGGAGAAAAGGAAAAACCACCCCACAGGAGCGGCACAACCGCTCACAATGTTTTGAACTAACAAATTTTCTTTGATTTGAAACAGGGAAAGAAAGTGCTATTGATAGCAGAAAATCATGCCACAAGGAAGAACACCAATACTGGGGCAGAAAATTTTCTGCCGTTGTTGAAAATTTTCTCGGAGAAACGAGGAAGGCAATTCAAGATGACGTGTCAGGTTTGTCCACCTTCAAATAGGATGTTTCAGGTTTGTCCACCTTCGAACAGGACGTCTCAGGTTTGTTCACTTTCATACATAGGATATAATGGGAGTATTCGCCCTCGAATAGGATACAATGGGAGTATTCGCCCTCAAATAGGATACAATGGGAGTATTCGCCCTCGAATAGGATACAATGGGAGTATTCACCCTCGAATAGGATACGATGGGAGTATTCGCCTTCGAATAGAATACGATGGGAGTATTCGCCCTCGAATAGGATACAATGGGAGTATTCACCCTCGAATAGAATACGATGGGAGTATGCGCCCTCGAATAGGATACGATGGGAGTATTCGCCCTCGAATAGAATACAATGGGAGTATTCGCCCTCGAATAGGATACAATGGGAGTATTCGCCCTCGAATAGAATACGATGGGAGTATTCGCCCTCGAATAGGATACAATGGGAGTATTCGCCCTCGAATAGGATACAATGGGAGTATTCGCCCTCGAATAGAATACGATGGGACTATCCGCCCTCGAATAGGATATTTTACGTTTGTTTTATTTTACATTTTCCTTTGCATATTTCATAAATTATTGCCAGAATGCATTTTTAATTCAAAAGTTGCTACTAAAAGCAGGCGCCTACCTGTATAACAAAAGGCAAGTCTTCAGTCTTTACATTGCAAGTCTTGAAACCAGTAACCCACCATAAAGCAGAGAGTTACAACAAGAGTTCCCAACGCAAATTCAAGCGCATGAGTCAAAGGAAGGGAGGGAATGAAGGAAATTTTCCAAGCATCATTATCCTCAGCAGGTAAGTAAACAATTCCAAAGATATCCCCAGCAGTCAAGGAAAAATAACACGACCTAGGAGGAAAGCAATTCCGAAACAAGGTAATTCGGAAGAAAGGATGGGATGGAGTTAATGAGTTGTAGTTGAAGTCGGGGTGCCCGCCTGAAGAATGGAGTGGCGATTTTATTTTAAAGCAGTAGTTGAAGTCAGGGAGCCCGCCTGAAGAATGGAGTGGCGATTTTATTTTGAAGTAGTAGTTGAAGTCAGGGAGCCCGCCTGAAGAATGGAGTGGCGATTTTATTTTGGAGTTGTAGTTGAAGTCAGGGAGCCCGCCTGAAGAATGGAGTGGCGATTTTATTTTGAAGCAGTAGTTGAAGTCAGGAAGCCCGCCTGGAGAATGGAGTGGCGATTTATTTTGAAGTTGTAGTTGAAGTCACGGAGCCCGCCTGAAGAATGGAGTGGCGATTTATTTTGAAGTTATAGCTGAAGTCAGGGAGCCCGCCTGGAGAATGGAGTGGCGATTTTATTTTGAAGTAGTAGCTGAAGTCAGGGTGCCCGCCTGAAGAATGGAGTGGCGATTTTATTTTGAAGCAGTAATTGAAGTCAGGGAGCCCGCCTGAAGAATGGAGTGGCGATTTTATTTTGAAGCAGTAGTTGAAGTCAGGAAGCCTGCCTGGAGAATGGAGTGGCGATTTATTTTGAAGTTGTAGTTGAAGTCAGGGAGCCCGCCTGAAGAATGGAGTGGCGATTTATTTTGAAGTTATAGCTGAAGTCAGGGAGCCCGCCTGGAGAATGGAGTGGCGATTTTATTTTGAAATAGTAGTTGAAGTCAGGGAGCCCGCCTGGAGAATGGAGTGGCGATTTTATTTGAAGTAGTAGTTGAAGTCAGGGAGCCCGCCTGAAGAATGGAGTGGCGATTTTATTTTGAAGTAGTAGCTGAAGTCAGGGAGCCCGCCTGGAGAACGGAGTGTCGATTTTATTTTGAAGTAGTAGTTGAAGTCGGGGAGCCCGCCCGAAGAATGGAGTGGCGATTTAATTTTGAAATCGTAGTTGAAGTCAGGGAGCCCGCCTGAAGAATGGAACGGCGATTTATTTTTGAAGTTGGTTAAGGAAAGCGGCAGAGTGTAACGTAAATCCCTAGCATGAATCAGAAGGAAGGCAACCAGAATGCGAGTCAACAGTCCGAGGGGATCAACAGAAGTTTAGTCACAATAAACAAAAAGAATAAAAAAGAGGCATGAAGCCAATCCAAAATGCAGAAGTTGATGAAAGATGTGGCATGCTCAAGACATGGCCGAGGTCACAAGCACTGTATACCTAGTCTTGATTCGAAAAGCAGCACCTGCAACTAGCAAGTATCAAGGTTCAAATTTAGAGTCCGCATGAAGCACCAACCAATACTCAAGATCAAGCTTCAGAAGACTTATAGATAGGAATCTTGTAACTAGTAGCTGATAGGCTTAGTTAGTCTTTCTCATGTTTTGATTTTTGATGTAATAGCAGGACCACGGACCGGAACTTCGATGGAACGGAACCTCGACGGAACGACACCTCGACTGGCTCTCCACCTCGGTTACCCCCTTCCTCACTCACTTTCGAACTACACGTGGCCTGATTCCTTTATAGCCAAGGATATGTAGGCGGCTCAGATACAAGGGCTCGGTCACATTCCTCTTCTTTTAGTTTAGTCCCTCCCAATAAGGGTCAGGTCAAAAACACTTGTCTAGTCAACATGTGTGAGACCTTTAACAGTTGGATCTTGTCTGCTAGGCACTGTAAACGCGTGATTTTTGACCCTCCCCGAGATTTTTTATATTTTTAGCGTAAAATATTTAGTTTAGTTTTAATATAGCTATTTTAGCTAAATTTGACTCTTTTACTTTATTTTTACCTTAAAATAAAAAATAACAAAATATAGTTTTATTAATGTTTTGTAGTTATTTTAAACTTGAAAAATACAAAAATAGTACTTTATATTTTTTATCTTTTTATAAAAACGAAAATAATAAAAAATAGTTTCATTAATATTTTGTAGTTATTTTAAACTTGAAAAAAAGATAAAAATGGTACTTTATATTTTTATCTTTTTATAAAAACGAAAATAAAAAAAAAATATAGTTTCATTAATATTTTGTAGTTATTTTAAACTTGAAAAATATAAAAAAAAATAGTTTTATTTTAATTATGAGTATTATAGTTATTTTGATTACCTAGGATTAATTAAATAAGACCATTCTCGGTTCCGGGCGAAGAATAATATTCGGGTTCAAACTACCCGGTTTTATAATTTTCGGACCTAGCCCGTAATAATCCGAGTCCACTACACTAAGGGGGACAATACATAATGGATGGGGAATAAGAACAAAGACAAGAAGAAAAAGACAAAGGGATAAAAACAAAAGAAAAAGACAAAAACAATATGGGGCTAAATTTAAAAAAAAAATAAAAAAAAAATAATAAACAATAACTATACTTCTTTCTTTAAAAAGAAGAAGAAAGCACGGCTGAAGGGAATGGAAAAAACGCAAAAGAAAGAAAAGAAAACAGAAAAGAAGGAAAACAAAGAAGGATTGAAAAAACAAAAGAAAGAAGAACGGAAAGAGAAAGGAAAAAACGAAACAAAGAGAGGGGATTTCGGAAAAGAAAAAAAAACGAGAAAGAAAGAAGAAGAAAAAGGAAAGATATACAATACACAAACAGTAAGAGGTAACGAAAAACCACCAGCTCCCTCCGTCGTTGTTCGTCGTCCGACGAGGTATAACTTCAGTCGAGGTCGTCGTTTGATTCGAGTTCTGTCCGGAGAGGTCGAGGTTTGAGATCGTCATAAAAGGTTCGTTTTCTCGTTGTGTATGTTGAAAATATGCAGAAATAAAGGTGCATGTTCTTTTCCGATATTGTTCTTCTCATTAATATTTTGGATCATTTCGCATTTGATTTAGTTTCGTATGATTCAGATTATTTTTGTAAATATATGATTCTGTTGAACATGCAATTTCACAATTAATGGTGGTCTTGTAGTGTCGAAATTAGCTAATGAAAATAACTAATCATTCACATGCTCGCCAACTAGTTATGCTTCCGTTGTTTATGTAGTTGCTCGTCGTAGTCTTGAATTTGCTCACTTAGTTATCTACTCGTATGTTTACTCGAATTGGTTATAGTTGAGCATGATTTTGTCACCTTATCGAAATTGGTTCCTTATTCCTCAACCGAACGGCGGGATTAGATTAAAGGAATCGGGGTGTATTTCATGTGACCCGACTCCAATTTTGAACAAGGTTAAATAAAGCGTGTCATGGACCACGGGCGCATTTCATGTAGCGTGGTTTGCAACATGTTCTAAATAATCTCGAATTAATTCTTAAATGAATATAGCGGAATGTAGTTCTCTTTTAAATTAGAATTAGAGGTGTGCCTCGCCTAGCAAAATTATACAAATTGCGGGGCCCTCATAAATATATATATATATAAAAATATTTAAATTGCGGGGCCCTCATAAATATATATATATATATATATATATATATATATAAATATTTAGACTTCGGGATCGACCGTATAGCGAATTTCACGGTGTTCTCCAAAGATAATAAATGCGTAGTTGCTTTAATCGCGTATTCTAATACTACCTTCTCAAATACGGGTGCACATTTATGTGACCCAAATCTAAATCTCAACAAAGTCGAAACGTGTCAAAAGTCACGGGTGCACTGGTGCAACGTGGTTCGAGATACGTTTCCACCGCATTGTAATTCATTTAAAACAATAAACAATAAAAGGGTAATGAGCCCTTAAACAATAAGTGAGACGAGCCTCGCTAAAATAACACGCAAATTGCGGGGACAATTTTTACAAAGATGCTTAGATTCCGGGATGTGCCGTTTAGCGGATTTCACGGCATTCCCAAAACAATAACGCGTTAGTATCTTTAGGCGCGTATTTAATAATGCTATCTCCTTAAACCCGGGTGCACATTTATGTGACCCAAATCCAAATCTCAACGGAGTCGAAATGTGTTGACAACCACGGGTGCACTGGTGCGACGTGGTTCGAGATACATTTTCACAATGTTGCAATTCTTTGTAAAAATAATAATAATAATAATAATAATAATAATAATAATAATAATAATTTTTATAATAATAATATCATAAGAGGTTAAAAATAAAATTTATACATAAGTTAAGGCATATTATAAAATCAGATAAAGAAGCCAAATATGACAGTTGAGCGACCGTGCTAGAACCACGGAACTCGGGAATGCCTAACACCTTCTCCCGGGTTAACAGAATTCCTTATCCGGATTTCTGGTACACAGACTGTAATACGGAGTCATAAATTTCCTCGGTTCGGGATTAAACCGGTGACTTGGGACACCATTATTTTCCCAAGTGGCGACTCCTGAATTAATTAAATAAATCCCGTTTCGATTGTCCTTTAATTGGAAAAACTCCCTCGCTCTCCCGCCGGTGCGTAAAAAAGGAGGTGTGACAAGTGTTTCTTCAAATTTCTTGACCAACACGGACTCAATTTCCTGCTTGGTTAAATCATTGCCTTTGACACATGTAGTAAATGCGACATGATCACGTGGGTCCGTTGTGCTATCATACTTTGAGATGTTAGGCATTTTGAACTTTTAAGGGATTGGAAGGGGAGCAGCACTCAGTTTCCAAGGTTGTTGTGAGTATTTATCCACATCTACTCCTTTGATTATTGGGGGGACTCCAGGGATTTGCTCGATGCGCTCGTTTTGTTCTTTGAGTTGTTTCTGCAAAGTTAGTACCAAATTTTGTAAATAAGAATTATTTGTAATACCTGGATCTGTTTCTCGTGGTTTGCTGGTGGTTCCATCATTGGCAGAATTAACAAGGCCAGAACGTGGATTCTCCAATGTTTTGTTATTAGGCGTAGGTGTGTGTCACGACCCTAGCTCACCAATTGTGAACCTGTCGTGATGGCACCCAGTCCCCACGACTAGGTAAGCCTAACACGTTGCGGAATCTATAAGTTTTAATTACTTAAATAAGAAACAGCGGAAAATAACATAAAAGATATGTAATACGTGCCACTTGACACATACATCCGTCACACAATAAATAAACACTACCAAGATCCGGAAACCCACGGTAACACAGACTAAAAGAGAAATACAACTGTGGCTCTATGTGTAAAGAGTATCTAACAACGAAATGAAGAAAATGTCAACTAGTAATACTAGAATAGAAGGGGAGCCTCCGGATCCGCGGACGTAGCAGATCATACCTCGAAGTCTCCCAGAAAGCTGCGGAATCACCTAGTACGAGCCTGCTCTGATGTACCTGGATCTGCACAACAAAAGTGTGCAGAAGAGTAGCATGAGTACACCACGGCGGTACTCGGTAAGTGCCAAGCCTAACCTCGATGGAGTAGTGACGAGGTAGGTCAGGGCCCTACTGAGAAACAATAATATAATGATGAAAACAAAATAAACAGTTTATATGATAATAATTTCCGAAATAACAACATTATGATAATCACTACAACTGTCTACGATTAAGCTAACAACAAATAACCAACTCAAATAAACAAATCCAGGATCTGTGGGAATTGAACCCACAGTCCCATTCTCAGTACCCCTGGGTCTCCGGGAATCGAACCCGCAGCCCATGTCTCAATAATATATCAATAACTCAGGATCTCCGGGAATCGAACCCGTAGTCCACATTTCAATAATATCAGGATCTCGGGAATCGAACCCGTAGTCCACATTTCAATAATATCAGGATCTCGGGAATCGAACCCGTAGTCCACATTTCAATAATATCAGGATCTCGGGAATCGAACCCGTAGTCCACATTTCAATAATATCAGGATCTCGGGAATCGAACCCGTAGTCCACATTTCAATAATATCAGGATCTCGGGAATCGAACCCGTAGTCCACATTTCAATAATATCAGGATCTCGGGAATCGAACCCGTAGTCCATATCATTATCACTCCGGGTCTCTGGGAATCGAACCCACAGCCCTGGGATCTCCGGGAATTGAACCCGCAGTCCACAAACACAACAAGTAAAGGAAATGCACAGAGGGAGGTATAATATGCTTAACGATAACTTCGCCGATGAACAGCGCCAGCGATTTACCGAGGAAACTCAAGTAAGTCAATTAAACAACTAGACAGTTAGATTCTATCTAATCATGCTCTTATAACCACTACCGGGTAAAAATATCAAATTAATAGCCAAAGACAGGAATATCGCTCGTCGAACTTTTTAAATAAAGTACGTGTTCAACAACCAGCGCATGTACGCGCCCGTCACCTCGCGTACAAGGCATTAAAACTATCACATAATATCCTAGGGGTAAAAATTTCCCCCACACGAGGTTAGACAAGCCACTTACCTCAATTCCGGTACAAAACCGCTAAGAAACAACCCTCTTGCCGCGAATGTCGGCCTCCACAAGTGTAGTATCTGATAAAAATCAATAGAATCACATCAAAATAGGCCAATTGGGCATTATCCAATCAAATTAACTCAAAATACACCAAAACCCACAAGTTGCCAAAACCCGACTTCCGGTACGCTTATCGAAAAATCACGAAAATTATATATTCGGGTTCCTTATCTCAATACGAGTCCGTGCATATAAAATTTATCGAAATCGGACTCCGTTTGCCCGTTCAAATCAAGGATTTTCTAACATTTAGGCCTAGGGCTCAAACCCAACTTTAATCTTCCAATTTCAGTGAAATAATCATGGATTTCATGATAAACCAACGAATTAAGGTTAGGAAACTTACCCCCGATGATTTCCGGTGATATCCCAGCGTTTCCCCTTCAATTCCCTCTCTTGGAGCTCAAAAATGGCGTTTTTGGTTTATGGTTCGCGGCTGAGATGTTTCTGGACTTAAGTCACTGCCAGACATTTTTACTCTATGCGATCGCATGATACCTGTTGCGATCGCATAGCACAAATTTTGACCTTCGCCAGACTACTCTATGCGATCGCATAGACCTCACTGCGATCGCAATGCTTACAGAATTATAACTATGCGATCGCATGCCCTGCTCCGCGATCGCATAGAACAAAAGTTGGACCTGGGACCCCTCTTCTCTATACACTATGCGATCGCATAGGACCGTACGCGATCGCATAGAACAACTTTCCAGAACTATGCGATCGCATATCCATGCCCGCGATCGCATAGAACAAATTTCCAGAACTATGCGATCGCATATCCGTTCCCGCGATCGCATAGAACAAATTCTTGGCCTCTCCAAAACCTTCTATGCGATCGCATTAGCCCATTGCGATCGCATAGAGCATTCGTCTGCAGCACACACCAGCAGTTATCAGCATTTCCAAAATGCATGAATTAGCCCGATTGGACCCCCGGATTCATCCCGAGACCCCCGGATCCCAACGAAAACCACCAACCTATTCCAAAACATGATACGAACTTATTCTAATCATCAAAACACGTCTAACAACATCAAAACCCATAATTCACATCGAATTCAAGCCTAAATTTCTTAAAACTTTCCGAATTGCACATTCGATCTAAAACCCGACCAAACGACGTCCGAATGACCCTGAAAATTTGCGGACATATCCAAAATCACATAACGAAGCTACAGAAATTGTCGGAATTCCATTCCGACCCCCGGATCAAAATATCACCTATCGTTCGGATTCGCCAAAATTTCAATCTTCGGCATTTCAAGCCTAATTGAGCTACGGACCTCCAAAATACATTCCGAACGCGCTCCTAACCCCGAAATCACCTAACGGAGCTAATGGAACCATCGGATTTCCGTTCCGAGATCGTCTTAACACCTGTTCCGGCTACGGACCGTTTTCTAGTTTCAAAGCTCTTATTTAGGGACTAAGTGTCCCAAAATGCTCAAATTTTCGGAACCGACTCTCCCGGCAACCCACAATAGCAGAAATGAACTTAGGGGAACAGTTAAATTAGGGATTGGGGCGTAATTTTTCTAAAACGACCGGTCGGGTCGTTACATCTTCCCACACTTAAAGATTCGTTCGTCCTCGAACGAGCATGGAAAACATACCTGGAGTAGTGAAAAGATGAGGGTACTGGCTGCGCATATCCTGCTCGGTCTCCCAAGTCGCCTCCTCGACCGGCCGGCCCCGCCACTGAACCTTTACCGAAGCGATGTTCTTTGACCTTAGCTTTCTGACTTGCCTGTCTAGAATGGCTACTGGCTCCTCAACATAAGACAAATCCTTGTCTAGCTGAACAGAAGTGAAATCCAACACATGCGACGGTCACCATGGTATCTCCGGAGCATGGAGACATGAAATACGGGGTGAACTCCGGCTAAACTAGGAGGTAAGGCCAACTCATAAGCAACCTCCCCAACACGCCTCAAAATCTCGAAAGGGCCAATAAATCTAGGACTCAACTTCCCTTTCTTCCCAAACCTCATAACGCCCTTCATGGGCGAGACTCGCAGCAGAACTCGCTCACCCACCATAAAAGCCACATCGCGAACCTTCCTGTCCGCATAACTCTTCTGTCTAGACTGGGCCGCACGAAGTCTGTCCTGAATCACCTTGACCTTGTCCATAGCCTCCTGAACCATATCAGTACCTAGTAACCTGGCCTCGCCCGGCTCAAACCAACCCACGGGAGACCTGCACCTCCTACCATATAGGGCCTCGTACGGTGCCATTTGAATACTAGACTGGTAGCTGTTGTTATAAGCAAACTCCGCCAGTGGCAAGAAGTGATCCCATGAACCTCCAAACTCAATCACGCACGCACGGAGCATATCCTCCAAAATCCGAATAGTGCGCTCGGACTGCCCATCAGTCTGGGGGTGAAATGCTGTGCTCAGCTCCACCCGAGTACCTAACTCCTGCTGTACAGCTCTCCAGAACCGTGAAGTGAACTGAGTGCCTCTATCCGAAATGATGGAAACTGGAATACCATGCAGCCGAACTATCTCCCTGATATAGATCTCCGCCAGTCGCTCCGATGAATAAGTAGTGCTCACCGGTATAAAATGGGCGGACTTGGTCAGCCGATCCACAATAACCCAAATAGAATCAAACTTCCTAATAGTCCGTGGAAGCCCAGATACAAAGTCCATGGTGATGCGCTCCCATTTCCACTCTGGAAATCTCAATCCGCTGCATCAATCCCCCCGGGCGCTGATGCTCATACTTCACCTGCTGGCAGTTGAGGCATCTAGAAACATAATCAACTATATCCCTCTTCATCCGCCTCCACAGTAATGCTGTTTCAAGTCCTGATACATTTTTGCGGCACCCGGATGGATGAAATACCGCGAACTATGGGCCTCTGCTAGAATCCGCTCTCGAAGATCATCTACATTGGGCACACAGATACGCCCCTGCATCCTCATAACTCCATCATCCCCGATGGTAACATCTCGAGCATCACCACACCGAACTCTATCCTGAAGGACAAAGCAAATGAGGGTCGTCGAACTGACGCTCCCTGATGTGGTCAAATAGAGAAGACCGAGAAACCACACAAGCTAGAACCCGGCCGGGCTCCGAAAGATCCAGTCTAACCAACTGCCTGGCCAAAGCCTGAACATCCATCGCCATAGGCCTCTCCGAAGCTGGCAGATATGCCAAACTCCCCAAACTCTCTGCCCGACGACTCAAGGCATCAGCAACCACATTAGCCTTGCCCGGATGATAGAGAATAGTAATATCATAGTCCTTCAGTAGTTCCAACCATCTCCTCTGACGCATATTCAGGTCCTTCTGCTTAAGCAAGTGCTGCAAGCTCCGGTGATCAGTGTAGATCTCAGAAGGAACCCCATATAAATAATGACGCCAAATTTTCAAGGCATGAACAATGGCAGCTAGCTCCAAATCATGAACAGGGTAATTCTTCTCATGCACCTTCAGCTGTCTCGACGCGTAGGCAATCACCCTACCGTCCCGCATCAATACCGCACCGAGTCCAACTCGTGAGGCATCACAATATACAGTATAGGACCCCGAACCTGTAGGCAACATCAATATAGGGGCCGAAGTCAAAGCTCTCTTGAGCTTCTGAAAGCTCGCCTCACACTCGTCTGTCCACTGAAAAGGGGCACCCTTTTGGGTCAATCTAGTCATAGGTGCTGCAATCGAAGAGAACCCCTCTACGAAACGACGGTAATAGCCCGCCAAACCAAGGAAACTGCGAATCTCAGTAGCGGAGGAGGGTCTGGGCCAACTCCTGCACGGCCTCCACCTTCCTCGGATCTACTCGAATACCATCACTCGACACCACGTGGCCCAAAAATGCCACCGAACTCAACCAGAATTCACATTTAGAGAACTTGGCATAAAGCTGCTTCTCCCTCAGAATCTGAAGCACTATCCTCAAATGCTGCTCGTGCTCTTCCCGGCTCCGAGAATATACTAGAATATCATCAATGAAGACAATCACGAACGAGTCCAGATAAGGCCTGAACACACTGTGCATCAAATGCATAAATGCTGCCGGGGCATTAGTCAACCCAAAAGACATCACGAGGAACTCATAGTGACCATACCGGGTCCTGAAGGCAGTCTTCGGGATATCCGGCTCCCGAATCTTCAGCTGGTGATACCCAGAGCGCAAATCAATCTTAGAAAACACATGTGCGCCCTGTAACTGGTCAAATAAATCATCAATACGGGGCAAAGGATACCGGTTCTTCACTGTAACCTTATTCAGCTGACGATAGTCAATACACATACGCATAGAACCGTCCTTTTTCTTCACAAACAATACAGAAGCACCCCAAGGCGAAACACTGGGTCGAATAAAACCCTTGCCTAATAACTCCTGTAACTGATCCTTCAACTCCTTTAATTCAGGAGGAGCCATACGGTACGGTGGAATAGAAATGGGCCGAGTGCCCGGCAACAAGTCAATAGCAAAGTCAATGTCTCTGTCAGGCGGCATGCCCGGAAGATCAGCTGGAAATACATCAGCAAAGTCACGTACCACATGAACAGAATCAATAGAGGGAGTGTCAACACTGACGTCCCGCACATAGGCTAGATAAGCAGCACACCCCTTCTCAACCATACGCTGAGCTCTGAGAAAAGAAATAACACGGCTAGGGGTGTGATCTAGAGTACCACTCCACTCAATACGTGGAATGCCCGGCATAGCCAGCGTCACGGTCTTGGCGTGACAATCAAGAATAGCATAATGGGGCGACAACCAGTCCATGCCCATAATAATATCAAAATCGACCATCCCAAGCAGCAATAGATCCGCTCTGGTCTCAAAATCACAAATGGTAACCAAACACGACCGATACACACCGTCCACAGCCAAAGAATCTCCCACTGGAGTGAAAACATAAATGGGGGCACTCAAAGAATCACAAGGCACACCCAGATGAGAAGCAAAATAAGAGGACACATATGAAAAAGTGGAACCAGGGTCGAATAGAATCGATGCCTCCCTGTGACTAACCAGAATAATACCTGTGATAACAGAGTCAGATGCAACAGCTGCAGCGTGACCAGGAATAGCATAAAATCTTGCATGACCCCTCTCTCGAGGATGACGTGTGGTACCCTGATCCCCGCCAATGGCTGGCTGGGCAGGTGGAGTTGCACCTGGAGCTAGAATGATGGCCTGCTGGCCCTAGGAACCACGTTGAGGCTGCGAAGACTGAGGAGGTGCTCCTCTCCTACGCCTGGGGCACTCCCTAACCAGATGGCTAGTATCCCCGCACTCAAAACAAGCTATGGGAGGATGCGGTAGATGTGACTGACCGGCCTCACCCCCACTAGTCTGACCCCTGAGGGGTACCCCACGCAGGAGGCTCTCTGGAAACTGGGGGAGCATAATAAGGCTCCTGAGGTGTTGGAAGAGCTTGAGTACTACCGGCTGCTGGCAATGCTGAATGAACTGGACGACAAGAATAACCCCTGCCAAAACGACCCACTGCTGAAGTGCGGGCACCAGAGAAATGGCCCGACTCAGGAGACCTCTTGGCCTCCCTCTCTCCCCGCTCTCTAGGGAGCATACTCTCGATCCTCCTGGCAATGCTCACCGCCTGCTGATAAGGTATATCCGTCTCTAATTCTCTGGCCATGTTGGACCGGATCAGCGGAATAAGGCCCTCAATAAATCTCCGCACTCGCTCCCGAACCGTGGCTACCAAAGCCGGTGCATGCCCGGCTAGGCGGGTGAAACTGATAGCATACTCCGATACCGACATGGAGCCCCGTCGCAACCGCTCGAACTCCGAGCGCCAAGAATCCCTAAGGCTCGGGGAACAAACTCCCTCAAAAACAGATCCGAAAACCGCGTCCAAGTCAATGAAGCAGACTCCTCTGGACTATCCAACTCATACGTGCGCCACCAATCATAAGCAGCCCCGCGAAACTGAAAAGCAGTGAAGGAAACCCCGCTGGTCTCTACAATCCCCATAGTACGAAGAATACGATGACACTCCTCCAGAAAACCCAATGCATCGTCTGAAGTCAAACCACTAAACACTGGAGGGTCATATTTCTTGAACCTTTCCAATCTACGCTGCTCGTCCTCAGAGGCAGCTGGTCCACCTCCGGACTGTGCTGGGGCAACAGGAGGCATAACCAAAACATCTAGAACCTGTCCCACTGGCACACGCTGCTCTGGTGTAACGGTTGCGGGAGTCTGGGCCCCTCCCCCGGCGTGAGATGTAGCTGCCACAAGAGGAAGCAGTCCTGCCTGGGCTAAAGTGGTATACATGCTCATGAACTGAGCCAGGGTCTCCTGTAGTGCTGGAGTAGTAGCAGCTGTAGTCGGTGTACCAGGTGCCTGCGCTCCAACCTGGTCTACCGGTGGCACCTCAGCGGCAGCGCGCGATGGTGTTGTGGCTGCACCTCGGGCGCGTCCTCGTCCTCTACCTTGGCCCCGGCCTCTGACGGCAGCAACAGGGGGCGCGGGTACCTGATCATCGCAGTTAGCTCGTGTCCTCACCATCTGTGAGAGAATAGAAAGCAGTAGTTTAGATTTTTGATGTCACAAATGTCGCACGACAAGGAATCCAAAAGAAATGAAGAGTTTCCTAAACAGTTACATAGCCCCTCGTAGATAAATACGGACGTCTCCGTATCGATCAGCGAGACTCTAAGTAACCGGTCTGTGTCCCGTGACTCCTATGAACCTAGAGCTCTGATACCAACTTGTCACGACCCTAGCTCACCAATTGTGAACATGTCGTGATGGCACCCAGTCCCCACGACTAGGTAAGCCTAACACGTTGCGGAATCTATAAGTTTTAATTACTTAAATAAGAAACAGCGGAAAATAACATAAAAGATATGTAATACGTGCCACTTGACACATACATCCGTCACACAATAAATAAACACTACCAAGATCCGGAAACCCACGGTAACACAGACTAAAAGAGAAATACAACTGTGGCTCTATGTGTAAAGAGTATCTAACAACGAAATGAAGAAAATGTCAACTAGTAATACTAGAATAGAAGGGGAGCCTCCGGATCCGCGGACGTAGCAGATCATACCTCGAAGTCTCCCAGAAAGCTGCGGAATCACCTAGTACGAGCCTGCTCTGATGTACCTGGATCTGCACAACAAAAGTGTGCAGAAGAGTAGCATGAGTACACCACGGCGGTACTCAGTAAGTGCCAAGCCTAACCTCGATGGAGTAGTGACGAGGTAGGTCGGGGCCCTACTGAGAAACAATAATATAATGATGAAAACAAAATAAACAGTTTATATGATAATAATTTCCGAAATAACAACATTATGATAATCACTACAACTGTCTACGATTAAGCTAACAACAAATAACCAACTCAAATAAACAAATCCAGGATCTGTGGGAATTGAACCCACAGTCCCATTCTCAGTACCTCTGGGTCTCCGGAATCGAACCCGCAGCCCATGTCTCAATAATATATCAATAACTCAGGATCTCCGGGAATCGAACCCGCAGTCCCTACCCATCAGTCAGGATCTCGGGAATCGAACCCGTAGTCCTCATTTCAATAATATCAGGATCTCGGGAATCGAACCCGTAGTCCACATTTCAATAATATCAGGATCTCGGGAATCGAACCCGTAGTCCACATTTCAATAATATCAGGATCTCGGGAATCGAACCCGTAGTCCACATTTCAATAATATCAGGATCTCGGGAATCGAACCCGTAGTCCACATTTCAATAATATCAGGATCTCGGGAATCGAACCCGTAGTCCACATTTCAATAATATCAGGATCTCGGGAATCGAACCCGTAGTCCACATTTCAATAATATCAGGATCTCGGGAATCGAACCCGTAGTCCATATCATTATCACTCCGGGTCTCTGGGAATCGAACCCACAGCCCTGGGATCTCCGGGAATTGAACCCGCAGTCCACAAACACAGCAAGTAAAGGAAATGCACAGAGGGAGGTATAATATGCTTAACGATAACTTCGCCGATGAACAGCGCCAGCGATTTACCGAGGAAACTCAAGTAAGTCAATTAAACAACTAGACAGTTAGATTCTATCTAATCATGCTCTTATAACCACTACCGGGTAAAAATATCAAATTAACAGCCAAAGACAGGAATATCGCTCGTCGAACTTTTTAAATAAAGTACGTGTTCAACAACCAGCGCATGTACGTGCCCGTCACCTCGCGTACAAGGCATTAAAACTATCACATAATATCCTAGGGGTAAAAATTTCCCCCACACGAGGTTAGACAAGCCACTTACCTCAATTCCGGTACAAAACCGCTAAGAAACAACCCTCTTGCCGCGAATGTCGGCCTCCACAAGTGTAGTATCTGATAAAAATCAATAGAATCACATCAAAATAGGCCAATTGGGCATTATCCAATCAAATTAACTCAAAATACACCAAAACCCACAAGTTGCCAAAACCCGACTTCCGGTACGCTTATCGAAAAATCACGAAAATTATATATTCGGGTTCCTTATCTCAATACGAGTCCGTGCATATAAAATTTATCGAAATCGGACTCCGTTTGCCCGTTCAAATCAAGGATTTTCTAACATTTAGGCCTAGGGCTCAAACCCAACTTTAATCTTCCAATTTCAGTGAAATAATCATGGATTTCATGATAAACCAACGAATTAAGGTTAGGAAACTTACCCCCGATGATTTCCCGGTGATATCCCGGCGTTTCCCCTTCAATTCCCTCTCTTGGAGCTCAAAAATGGTGTTTTTGGTTTATGGTTCGCGGCTGAGATGTTTCTGGACTTAAGTCACTGCCAGACATTTTTACTCTATGCGATCGCATGATACCTGTTGCGATCGCATAGCACAAATTTTGACCTTCGCCAGACTACTCTATGCGATCGCATAGACCTCACTGCGATCGCAATGCTTACAGAATTATAACTATGCGATCGCATGCCCTGCTCCGCGATCGCATAGAACAAAAGCTGGACCTGGGACCCCTCTTCTCTATACACTATGCGATCGCATAGGACTGTACGCGATCGCATAGAACAACTTTCCAGAACTATGCGATCGCATATCCATTCCCGCGATCGCATAGAACAAATTTCCAGAACTATGCGATCGCATATCCGTTCCCGCGATCGCATAGAACAAATTCTTGGCCTCTCCAAAACCTTCTATGCGATCGCATTAGCCCATTGCGATCGCATAGAGCATTCGTCTGCAGCACACACCAGCAGTTAACAGCATTTCCAAAATGCATGAAATAGCCCGATTGGACCCCCGGATTCATCCCGAGACCCCCGGGATCCCAACGAAAACCACCAACCTATTCCAAAATATGATACGAACTTATTCTAATCATCAAAACACGTCTAACAACATCAAAACCCATAATTCACATCGAATTCAAGCCTAAATTTCTTAAAACTTTCCGAATTGCACATTCGATCTAAAACCCGACCAAACGACGTCCGAATGACCTGAAAATTTGCGGACATATCCAAAATCACATAACGAAGCTACAGAAATTGTCGAATTCCATTCCGACCCCCGGATCAAAATATCACCTATCGTTCGGATTCGCCAAAATTTCAATCTTCGGCATTTCAAGCCTAATTGAGCTACGGACCTCCAAAATACATTCCGAACGCGCTCCTAACCCCGAAATCACCTAACGGAGCTAATGGAACCATCGGATTTCCGTTCCGAGATCGTCTTAACACTGTTCCAGCTACGGACCGTTTTCTAGTTTCAAAGCTCTTATTTAGGGACTAAGTGTCCCAAAATGCTCAAATTTTCGAAACCGACTCTCCCGGCAACCCACAATAGCATAAATGAACTTAGGGGAACAGTTAAATTAGGGATTGGGGCGTAATTTTTCTAAAACGACCGGTCGGGTCGTTACAGTGTGGGTAGTGCAGTATGTAACCAACTAACTAGAGCTTGAAGAGCTTGGCTAACCCGTGCATCAATTATTTTTTGTAGAGCTTCATCTGGTCCCTAAAAATGTTCAGATTGTCCTTGCTCGTCAGCATGAGATTCATGTGTAGGAGTACCTTCACGAGATTGATTTGGTGAATTTTGAGGAGAAGGAACTACGTTAATGTTGTGTAAATCTCTTTGATTTTGATGGATTTGATTTTCATCAGCATTATTATTGTTGTTGTTGCTTGACATGATGATAACAACAAATAAAATGTAACTTACAAAGGAATAGATTATCATATTCCCGGCAACGGAACCAATTTGTTTAACCAAAAAATAGAATTTCGGCTAAAACTAGAAATTAAGAAAACATTCAGGTTACTGATAATCAGGAGACGAAAAGAATAAGAAATTTTTGAGGATAATAAAGCAGTAAATAAGTTCGTATTTCAATGTAATCTCAATGATATTTCGTATCCTTAAAAATGCTGAGACATCCTCCTTTTATAGTTGATATTTCTAGGAAAAGGTATAATGTCTTAGCCTTAAAGAGGCAACTATGTACATTAAATGACATTAAATGAAACCTTATACAGTCATTCCTATTCAATACTGATTCTCTAATGCATTTGACATTAAGTGTTGAATTTAGACTCCTTTATGTCATCAAATTCATATCTTCAATTCCTTCTAACCTCCTAGCTTTAATTAAGTCAAATAGATACGAGACTCGTATAATTTGAATAGCATCTCGTGCCTATATGACTTTCTTCTCCTCGTATCTGATATCGTCCGTGCCTCTTAACTGATCATCATGTTTTGACTATTTGACTAGTTCACGTGTCATGCCACGTCACCTTCAATATAAATTCAATTTTTTCCCAATACAAAAAGTTGAAGCTTATGAATTTTAAAATTTTAATTGTTTTAAATTTTTAAGTTCTGAATTAATAATTTATATATATTTAATAAATTTTTTAAAAGAAATATGGAATTTGATCCAAAGCAATCGAATTTGACTAAACCGTAACCGATATTCTTGCTCCGGCCCTGCTCGTTTTTTTATGTTGGGTTACCCAATGTTAGACCCCATGTTGTATTATTCATAATCTTAATTAATGTTCAACCCTAAACATGTGGAGAGCGCAAAAGTCTCACTTCAGCTGATGGTATGTATACTTCGTATTTTTACACAAATAGTCGGTCATATTTATTGTTTACTTTTTTATACACAATTATACATATATAGTACATAAATTATGCATATATTATACCTTTACCGGCTATGTTTAGTTTAAGCGATTGAGTGGCGCGATATTTGATCAATTATTTATACACATTGTCATCTCTTACGACAGTTCATGCGTGTGATATTCCTATATGGACCATTTTCTGGATGTAAGGTATATTTGATGAGAGTGAAACACAATGGTTTGAACCGTTGAGGATTTTTTGAAGATATTTCTTTAATTTGAAGTGATCAAAAAATGAAATTAAGATGAGTAATTAGGGACTGCAAAATATCTATTGCAACTTTTATTTCTTTCTGTGCTTCATTATAAATTTGATGGTCCCCTTTTAAAAGTGTGTAGTGCATGAAGGAATAATATATATATATATATATATATATATATATATATACACTTAATTTTTTTTTTTTTAAAGTTGGGTGGTGGACACGAGATGCATCTCTTCTATTAATGGTTAAGGTGGAGGTAACTACTGTAATTTTTTCAAGATCTCCAAATTTTGTCCTACCTTCTTATCAGCAGGATCGACAGGGATATTGCGTAGAAGGTTATGTAAATCAACTAATATGCTAAGTAGTAATAATGGTACTAGTAGCGATAATTTAGATAATATGTGTGATATAGTAGCTACTAATCAGATGTACTTTATATATCCAACATAAACTGTTATGTAAATGTTTACTATCTATATTATGCTTATCTTTCTTACCAAAAAAAGAAGAAGAAGGGATAAGTTCTTGGGTAAGTAAACAGGACCAACCTGATAGCTTTGATTCGGAGAAGATGACGATATTTGAAAAGTTTTCTATGATTCTTATGGCTGTTTCTTGTTATTCTTTTTCTTTATAAATCAAAGATAAGGTTCCTTTGGGATTAAGTGTAGCAAAAAAGAACGAAGGAGAAATGAAAAGAAAATGTTCCTTTTTTTAGCACCTTTGACTTACCCATTTACATGGCTAATCAACTTGTTAGTCTTTGACGCATATCGTGGAACGTCTTCTGCTCTACTCATATTCGTTTCCAAACTGCTTAGAGACGAATTTAAGATTTTTAATGTATGAATTTCTATAACGATCTTAAGTTATAGATAACCCGTTGTCGAAAAATTATATTGTATAAGTAGGTTAAATATTTTATTTTTATGTATATATATTATGTGTTGACTCTTCTTAATTTTTTCATATGCTCACTTATTTATATTTTGACTTCCTTATAAAAATTGTGGCTCTGTCACGGCTTATAAGAGAGTAAGTAATTGTGTCAATGAACTTTTCATAAAGCAAGAAGATAATTAATTGTTTCTACATTTCCTAGCTACTAAAAGAAAAATCACGGCATATCCACCGACTTCTCTGTGGTCAATATAGTTATCTGCTCCATTTTTTATTACACCTATTAAAAAAGAAGGTGTACCATTGACGGCTACTGGATCTGTTCTTATAGATCCCATAATAATGATTAAAAAGATCAGCAACCAAGTTCTAAATCTTCTCATGTGTTTTAGAGAAAGATTCCCCAGTTCTTCTGTGTTAAGAGAGGAGGGAAAGAACCCCCCCCCCCCCCAATCTTTTACCTAGGCCAAGATACCCTAATCTGCCAATCGCACTTTGGACCTGGGGAGTTCCCTCGTTCGGCAATGAATTAGGGATCACGACGCAGGGCGGCTCACCTTGTTTTGTATTCCGATGCTAGTTCCCAGCCTGATGTTAGCTTCGGCTTTACGCTCAGCCTCGTCACTAGTTGAGCTTGGGCATTTCGTAGGTGGACGGTCCACTTCCCACATAAGGGTCTCGAGTTCGAGTTCGAGTTCGAGTTCAAGTCCCAGTTTGCAAAGATGGCAAAAAAGAAAAGTCATACCACATACATACATATGAGGAATATCTTAGTCAATAAATTACACAACAATAAGGGAAGGCGATATGAGAGGAGGGAAAGACCCCCCCCCCCCCAATCTTTTACCTAGGCCAAGATACCCTAATTTGCCAATCGCACTTTGGACCTGGGGAGTTCCCTCATTCGGCAATGAATTAGGGATCACGACGCAGGGCGGCTCACCTTGTTTTGTATTCCGATGCTAGTTCCCAGCCTGATGTTAGCTTCGGCTTTACGCTCAGCCTCGTCACTAGTTGAGCTTGGGCATTTCGTAGGTGGACGGTCCACTTCCCACATAAGGGTCTCGAGTTCGAGTTCGAGTTCAAGTCCCAGTTTGCAAAGATGGCAAAAAAGAAAAGTCATACCACATACATACATATGAGGAATATCTTAGTCAATAAATTACACAACAATAAGGGAAGGCGATATGCGCAGGATGCAGGAGGCGTTGGGTACTAACCTGGAAATGGGATTACGGACGCGTTTGGTACGCATAGTTGTACTATGCCTATGTTGCTCATGTTCACAATACCTCAGGGTTGTTGTTGTGGCGCGGCGTAGTTTTCGTGTGTAAACCGAGCATAACTCCGATTTTGCGTGAGGATTTACCCTTGGTTTTATTTTGGCCGTTTCGGGGGTTTACCGACCGATTTCGCAAGCCGAAAATCGTAACGAAAGTTTGACTCTTCACAGAATGGGAGATAGAGCTAAGACCATGTTTGGATCAAGAGGGAACTAAGGCTTTGGCTAGAAAATTCCAAAAAAGCATTAAACCTTTTCTTAAAATGAATTAATAAGAAAATATGAGATAAATCCTAGCCAAGGATAACTAACTCTAAATCAAATAATATCAAGTAGGAAAAATAGGATATGGTTAACTATTAAATATTATAAATGATATCAAACGTATATGACGGGCTTACATTTTTTAGGCTACTGCTCCGTGATGAAAATAAAGAAGAAAAAGAAGGTGCATCATTGACGACTACGGGATATGTCTTTATTGATAATGATGATTGCAAAGATCAACATCCAAGTTCTAAACCTTCTCTTATTTTTTAGATAAAGATTCTCCAGTTTTTCTATGTTAAGAGATGAGGAAAAGTCCCCCCCCCCCCTCCGCCCACCCCCATTCTCTTACCTAATATATATAGATAATAGATGTTCCCTTTACCCAACGGTCTCTAGCCACCCTAATTTGCCGATTGCACTTTACGTTGACCTCCTTGAGTGCCATGGTGTGTACTTCGCCATACAGGCTTTCTAATGGTTCGACCTCGGCCTTGGCCAAGATGCTCTATCGTTATTGTGTTGGAGAAAATTGTATGCATAAATGAATTATGACGTGTCATGACACATGAGAAAAATAATAGGTTATAATTGGTCTAAGAATTATAGGTTGGCACGACAAAAAAGAAGGTACGAGATAGAAAGAGATACGAGACAAAAGGACGAAAAGGGAGGTACGAGGTAAAAAGAGGTACGAGAAGAGAGGCTCAGTAACCCCGTGCCTATTTAATGTCAATTATGTACGAGTAATGGGGAGAATAATGAACCGGGCTAAAGAAGAAGGTGAAAATACATCATTTTAAGTGTAATAAATGCTGGAACCGTTATGGAATATTTTTATTCAATGCAATGATTATGTAACGTAGAATTTAATGCCATTAATTATTCATAATAGTCTCATTATGACTTAATTGTAACGGACATTCCTGAAGTTTCCCAACAAGATCTATAAAAGGGGAAATATATAATCAATTGGGACACAAGTTACTATCGAAATACATTCTGATTTATTAGCTTACACATTTGAGTACTGCAAAATTCTCTTCCTTATTTGCTTTTTTCGATTATCAGTAATCCAATTCTTCTAAATTCTAGCTTTGACTAAAAAGCCTACTTTTTGGTTAAACAAACAGGTTTCGTTACCGAAAATTTGATAATCAATTTTATTTCTACTTAGTTTTCTTGTTCATATCAATCATCTCTAACAACAACGACAATACCCAAGGACTTCCAGAAATTCAAACAATCCAACAACTTCAAGGAGATTCTCCGCGATGTTCTCCACAGGGCTCTCCATGAGGCTCCCCACGACAATCTCGTGAAGGCACTCCTGATGGATCTCATGCAAATGGAGGTTAACCAATTACGTGTTACTCCGCCCACACCAACCCCAAACAATAATACTTTAGAGAACACCCATTCTAGACTGGTTAATTCAGGCAGTAGTAGAACTCCTAGTGAAATGCAACAAGGAGGCCCAGGTAATCTAGTTTATTCTGATTTACAAAATCTCGTACTAACCTTGCAGAAATATCTTAAGGAGCAAAATGAATGCATAGAACAAAAACATGGGGTACCGCCTATGATCAAAGGAGTAGACATAGACAAATATTCTCAACAACCATGGAATTCGAGTGTCGCCTGTAACGATCCGGCCGGTCGTTTTTGAAATTTACGCCCCGATCCCAATTTAACTCTTCCCCTAAGTTCATTTCACTATCGTGGTTTGCCGGGAGGGTCGGTTTTGGAATTTGGAGTATTTTGGGACACTTAGTCCCTAAATGAGAGCTCTATAGTTGAAAAAAATGGCTCGTATTCGGAACAGTGTTAAGACGATCTCAGAACGGAGATCTGATGGTTCAATTAGCTCGATTAGGTGATTTCAGGGTTGGGAGCGCGTTCGGAATGTATTTTGGAGGTCTGTAGCTCAATTAGGCTTGAAATACCGAAGTTTGAAATTTTGGCGAAATTCGAACGGTAGGTGAGATTTTGATCTGGGGGTCGGAATGGAATTCCAGCAATTTCTATAGCTTCATTATGTTATTTTGGATATGTATGCAAATTTTCAGGTCATTCGGACGTCGTTTGGTCGGGAATTTGATAGCATGTAGGTTTCGGAAGTTTTGGATGAACTTAGGCTTGAATATGCTATAATTCGATGATTTCTGTGTTTAAGGACGTATTTTTATGATTGCAACAAGTTCGTATCATATTTTGGAGTATGTTGGTGGTTTTCGTTGGGGTCCCCGGGGCCTCGGGGTGAATTCAGACCATCATCCGGGCATTTTGGAACTTAGAAATCTGCAGAAAAATTGTAGAATCTATGCAGAAATTTAAGCCTTCGCGTTCGCGAGACAAGGGCCGCGTTCGCGTAGGCAACGGGGATTTGGTCATCGCGTTCACGTCTCAGGCTACGCGTTTACGTAGAAGAAGGAAGGGGAGCATCGCGTTCGCATCCCAGCCTACGCGTTCGCGTAGAAGAAAGAAGCGAAGCATCGCGTTCGCATCCCCTGTCACGCGTTCGCATCCCGTGTCACGTGCTAGCGTAGAAGCATTTTCGGATGGCTGAAGAGTTGTGGATCGCGAACGCGTGGGAGGTGTCGCGTTCGCATAGAGGGAGATTGAGATGTTCATCGCGGATGCGTGAACAGTAATGCGAACGCGTAGAGTAAATCCGTCCGGCAGTGAATTAAATTCCAGAAGCAGTTCAGTCGCGGGTTTATACATAAAAATGCCATTTTTTATTCTTAGAGAGAGAAACTCATGGGAAATTGTTGGAGATTCATCGGTATTCATCGGGGGTAAGTTTTATGGTCTAATTACATTATTTTATCATGGAATCTTTGAGTATTTCACTGTTAATGAAAGATTTATGGGGGATTTTAGCCCTAGGCCTAAATTATGGTAAATCGTTGATTTGAATGGGCAAACGGAGTCCGATTTTGGTAAAGTTTATATGCATAGACTCGTGTTGAGATAAGGAACCCGAATATATAACTTTCATAATTTTTCAAGAAGCGTACCGAAAGTCGGGTTTTGGCAACTTGTGGTTTTTGGTGTATTTCGAATTGTTTCGATTGGGTTGTCACGACCCCAAATCCGGTCGTGATGGCGCCCAGCACATTGCTAAGCCAGCCTGACCAATCAACATCAACAACGGAGCTAGAAGCTCTCTTTAACCCATTTAAGCATTTCAAAATATGAAACAATAGTAATACTTATACTAACAACGGGGAGACCAAGTCCCAAAATATACTAACTCCCATAGACCGAAGGGTCAAGAGTCATGAGCCTCTACTGAACATGAGTGTATAAAGGTTTACAAGATACCAAGTGCGGAAAGAAATATCAATACAGAATCAAAGACAGTAAGAAGGAATATCGGGTCCTGCGGACTCGCCAGCTACCTCGAATATTGTCACGACCCGGATTTTCCCCCAACATCGGGATTGTGATGGCGCCTACTCGTGGTAGCTAGGCAAGCCACTGTATTCATACTATCCTGTTTTTAACACAATTTCAATTAAAAATCCGCAATAAAGCACTATGTAAAGCTATAATCAGCTACCCTGTCATAGAATCAATCTTCACTGTACCTGTACCAACAAATACCAATAAATAGCATAACAGCTAGCAGATGTAGCTAAATGCAATGCAATGCATGATATGACCGCTACGGCGCGTAGCTCGACTCCAATTTTGGGTACCCGTGCTCACTGTGGGGGTTCAGACTCCGGAGGGGCTCCTACAGCCCAAGCACATCTCATAGAGATATTCCTGCGGCGTGCAGTCCGATCCAACATATATCTCGCTGCGGCGTGCAGCCCGATCCACTACTAGTCAGCTAATATGCAGATACAACCTCGCAGGCTCAAAAGTAGTTTTTGAAAACTCTTTTTATCATTTTTCAGTTGGAAAACAGTAATATCAAGTTCCAGAGATTGGAATTAGCATAATAACAAAAATAGCTGCGGACTAGTAGTAAACTAGCATGTCTATATGATAAGACAATGATAACGATCCTCGCGGGATCCAATAACTAGCTCACGGCCCACATGTATACTCAACCGCCCAAGAAGGGGGTTCCTCGGCTCAAGAGTGGCCATTATCACAATATATATATATATATGCAACCATCCGAGAAGGAGGTTCGACGGCTCGAGAATAGCCAATAATACAGTACCAATAGGTCGGACTAATATATAGTCTCCAGTTCATGATCGACCCCGCGTGTCTCGCCGCTATACAGCGTCACAAAGTGGTATACCGGGGTTTTGAACCCGCTGGTCATCACCCACATCTATTACTCACCTCAATACGACGCGACGACTACTCCGCAATGCCCTTGCCACGAGAATCAAGCTTCGCACGCGTAGAATCTGATCAAATACAGTAGAAATACAACAAATTAGGCCAATGGGACGACACCCAATCAATACAACTCAATTTACATCAAAATTCCCAAAGTTGTCAAAACCCGACTTTCGGTACGCTTATCGAAAAATCACGAAAGTCACATATTCGGAACCCTTATCTCAACACGAGTCTAAGCATATCAATTTTACCAAATTCGGACTCCATTTGCCCATTCAAAACCTTGATTTTCTAAAGTTCAAGCCTAGGGCTAAATCCTCCATAAATTACCCCAAATTCCTCCATTTTCAGGATATAATTGCATAATATTACCAATACTAATCATAGTTTAAATCCATAGTTGATTACCTGATGATTTTCATTGAATTTCTCTTCAAAATCGCCCAAATCGCCTCTAAAGCCGAGACCCAAATGTGTGAAATGTTCTGAAATTTTTCTAACTTCCGATACACTTAACTTACAGCGATTTTCGCTTCTGCGGAAGAATTTCCGCTCCTACGAGTCCGTATCCGCGACCAAAGGGTCGCTTCAGCGGTTCCAGGCCTAGCCGGCCAATTTCGCTTCTGCGAGCAAAGGACCGCTTAAGCGCGTCCGCTTCTGCCATAAAACGTCCGCTTCTGCGAAGCCATCCGCTTCTGCGGACCTTCTCATTTTTCTTCTCGTCCGCTTCTGCGATCACTGGCTCGCACCAGCGATGACGCTTCAACAGAATGATTTCCGCTTCTGCGTAACCAAGCGCTCCTGTGCCCCTCGTCCGCTTCTGCGGACTCGCTCCTGCGCCCACAATTCCGCAGGAGCGGAAACAACAGAAACAGGATCCCAACCTGCAATTTCCATGATTTTCTTCCGTTTAACCATCCGAAAACACCCCGAGGCCCCCGGGACCTCATCCAAACACACCAACACATCTTAACACCTTATTCGAACTTGCTCCAATCCTCAAAACACGTCTAATAACACCAAAACCCATAATTCACATCAAATTCAAGCCTAAATTCCTTAAAACATTCCGAATTACACATTCAATCAAAAACCCGACCAAACGACGTCCGAATGACCTGAAATTTTGCAGGCACATCCAAAATTACCTAACGAAGCTACTGCAATTGTCAGAATTCCATTCCGACCCCCGGATCAAAATCTCGCCTACCGTTCGGATTTCGCCAAAATTCAACCTTAGCCAATTCAAGCCTAAAACTACACCGGGCCTCCAAATTCAATTTCGATCGCTCCCCTAAGTCACAAATCACCTCCTGGAACTAACCGAATCATCAGAATCCGATTCCGAGCCCTCTTACCAAATAGTCAACTCCGGGTTGACTTTCCTTATTCAAATTTCCTTCACAAAGGCTATATGCCTCATTTTCAATCCAATTTACTCCTAACTCACCCGATAGACTTTAACACTGATATAAAAGCATAAAACATAAAATTTCAACATAACGGGGTGGTAATTCCCGTGACGACGGGCCGGGTCGTCACATGGGTAATGCCCAATTGGCCTATTTTGATGTATTTCTATTGATTTCGATTAGATACTACACCTGTGGAGGTCGATATTCGTGGCAAAAGAGTTGTCTCTTAGCGGTTTCATACCGGAGTTGAGGTAAGTGACTTGTCTAACCTCGTGTGGGAGAACCTTCTCCCCTAGGATATTATGTGTTAATTTAAATGCCTTGTACGCGAGGTGACGGGCATGTACATGCGCAGATTGTTGGAACCCAACTTACTTGAATTGTTAAATTAGTGATATTTCTGTTCTTAGCTGATTAAATTGTAATATTTACCTGATATTCGTTAGAAAAGCATGGTTAGATAGGATTTATTTGTCTAAGTGCCTAAATTGCCTTACTTGAACTTCTTGATATTTGTTGATACTGGCTTTGGTGAATTGTATTTTTGTATACCATATTTCTCTGTGCTTTCCTTTTTATTCTTTGTGTTGGTGGACTGCGGGTTCAATTCCCGGAGATCCAAGGGCTGCGGGTTCGATTCCCGGAGATCCAAGGGCTGCGGGTTCGATTCCCAGAGACCCGTAGTTTATTGATATATATTGAGATACGGACTGTGGGTTCGATTCCTGGAGGACTTGAGATATTGAGGTATGTACTGCGGGTTCAATTCCCGGAGTTCCTAGGGCTGCGGGTTCGATTCCCGGAGACCCAGAGATACTGATGTAGGGACTACGGGTTAAATTCCCGAAGATCCTGAGTTGTTGAAATATAGAGAGGGACTGTGGATTCAATTCCCATAGGTCCTGGACTTGTTGATTTGAGGTTATGTGGTGTTGGTTACTTGTTATCAGCTTATTTGTAGACGGTTGCAGTATTTACTTTATTGCTGTTATTTCAGTCTTATTCTTATTTAAACTGCTTATTATTGTTATTATTATTATTATGTTATTATCTCTCGGTAGGGCCCTGGCTTTCCTCGTCACTACTCCATCGAGGTTAGGCTTGGAACTTACTGATTACCGTCGTAGTGTACTCATACTACTCTTCTGCACACTTTTGTTGTGCAGATCCAGGTACATCAGGTCAGGCTCATCTCAGGTGATTTAGCAGCACTTCAGGAGACTTGAGGTATGATCTGCTACGTCCGCGGATCCGGAGGGTCTCCTTCTATTCTCATTAATGGTAGAAGTTACTTTTCCTTATTCTCGTTGTTTAGATATCCTTTATGTATAGAGCCACAGTTGTACTCTTCTTTAAGTATGTGTTGTTCGTGGGATTCCAGGTCTTGGTAGTATGATACTTAGTGTGATTTGGCGAAGTGTATGTGCCAAGCGGCATTTATTACATTTATTTTATATCATTTCGCTATTATTTTACCTTTTGTTTCATGAAATTGTACATTCTGCATCCTGTTAGGCGTACCTACTCGCGAAGACTGGGTGCCGTCATGACAGGTTCACGATTGGTGAACTAGGGTCGTGACAAGTTGGTATCAGAGCTCTAGGTTCATAGGAGTCACGGGACATATACCGGTTACTTAGAGTCTCACTGATCGATACGGAGACGTATGTATTTAACTACGAGAGGCTATGTAACTGTTTAGGAAACTCTTCTTTTCTTTTGGATTCCTTGTCGTGCGACATTTTTGGCACCAAATCTAAACTTCTGCTTTATATTCTCTCACAGATGGTGAGGACACGTGCTACTCGCGAGGATCAGGCACATGCGCCCCCTGTTGCTGCCGCCAGAGGTCGGGGCCGTGGTAGAGGACAAGGACACGCCCGAGGTGCAGCCATAGCACCCGCGCGCACTGCCGCTGAGGTGCCACCGGTGGATCAGGTTGGAGCGCAGACACCTAGTACCCTGACTACAGCTGCTACTACTCCAGCACTCCAGGAGACCCTGGCCAAGTTCATGAGCATGTATACTACTTTAGCTCAGGCAGAGTTACTTCCTCTCACTACAGCTACATCTCAGGCCGGGGGAAGGGCCCAGACTCCCGCAGCCGCTACATCGGAGCAGCGAGTGCCCGTGGAGCAGGTTCTAGAGATTATTGTTATGCCTCATGCCGCTCCAGTACAGCCCGGAGGTTGACCAGCTGCCTTCGAGGACGAGCAGCATAGATTAGAGAGGTTCAAGAAATATGATCCTCCAGTGTTCAGTGGTTTGGCTACAGATGATGCATTAGGTTTTCTGGAGGAGTGTCATCGTATCCTTTGTACCATGGGGATAGTGGAGACCAGCGGGGTTTCCTTGACTGCTTTTCAGCTTCATGGGGCCGTTTATGATTGGTGGCGTACGTATGAGTTGGATAGTCTAGATGAGTCTACTTCATTGACCTGGATGTAGTTTTCTGATCTGTTTTTCAGGGAGTTTGTTCCCTAGAGGCTTAGGGATTCTTGGCGATCAGATTTTGAGCGGTTGCGATAGGGATCCATGACAGTATCGTAGTATGCTATTAGTTCACCTGTCTAGCTAGGCATGCACCGGCTTTGGTAGCCACGGTCAGGGAGAGAGTGCGGAGATGTATTGAGGAACTTATTCTGCCGATCCAGTCCAGCATGGACAGGGAATTAGAGACAGATATACCGTATCAGCAAGCGGTGAGCATTGCAAGGAGGATCGAGAGTATACTCCCTAGAGAGCGGGGAGAGAGGGAGGCCAAGAGGTCTCGTGAGTTGGGCCATTTCTCTGGTGCCCGCACTTCAGCAGCCGGTCGTTTTGGCAGGGGTTATTCCGGTCGTCCAATTCATTCGGCATTGCTAGCAGCCGGTAGTACTCCAGCCCTTCCAGCACCTCAGGAGCCTTATTGCGCTCCCCCAGTTTCCAGTGCACCTCCTGCGCGGGGTCCTTCCAGGGGTCAGACTAGTGGGGGCGAGGTCGGTCAGTCACAGCCACCGTGTCCTCCCAGAGCTTGTTTTGAGTGCGGGGATACTCGTCATATAATTAGGGAGTGCCCCAGGCATATGTTAGGAGCACCTCCACAGACTTCGCAACCTCAGCGTGGTTCACAGGGCCAGCAGGCCATCATTCCAGCCCCAGCTGCCACTCCACCTGCCCAGCTAGCTAGAGGCGGGGATCAAGGTTCCAGAGGCCGCCCTCGAGAGAGGGGTCAGGCCAGATTTTATGCTATTCCTGATTGTGCTGCAAATGTTGCATCTGATTCGATTATCACAGGTATTATTTTGGTTAGTCACAGAGAGGCATCAGTTCTATTCGATCCTGGTTCCACCTTTTAATATGTGTCCTCTTATTTTGCTTCACATCTGGGTGTGCCTCGGGATTCTTTTAGTGCCCCCATTTATGTTTCCACTCTGGTGGGAGATTCTTTGGTTGTGGACCGTGTGTATCAATCGTGTTATTTCCTTTCACAAAGCTCATCGTATGGTTGAGAAGGGGTGTGCTGCTTATCTAGCTTATGTGTGGGATGTCAGTATTGACACTCCTTCTATTGATTCCATTCCAGTGGTAAGTGATTTCTATGATGTGTTTCCAGCTGATCTCCCGGGCATGCCGCCCGACAAAGATATTGATTTTGGTATTGACTTATTACTGGGCACTCAGCCCATTTCTATTCCACCGTACCGTATGCTCCTCCTGAGTTGAAAGAGTTGAAGGATCAGTTACAGGAGTTATTGGGTAAGGGTTTCATTCGACCCAGTGTTTCGCCTTGGGGTGCTCTTATGCTATTTGTGAAGAAAAAGGACAGTTCTATGTGTGTGTGTATTGACTATCGTCAGTTGAATAAATTTACAGTGAAGAACCGGTATCCTTTGCCATGTATTGATGATTTATTTGACCAACTACAGGGCGCACAGGTGTTCTCCAAGATTGATTTGCGCTCTGGTTATCATCAGCTGAAGATTCGAGATTCGGATATCCCGAAGACTGCCTTCAGGACTCGGTATGGTCACTACGAGTTCCTCGTGATGTCTTTAGGGCTGACTAATGCCCCATCCGCTTTTATGCATTTGATGCACAGTGTGTTCAGGCTATATCTGGACTCGTTCGTGATTATTTTTAGTGATGATATTCTAGTTTATTCCCGGAGTCGGGAAGAGCACGAACAACATCTGAGAATAGTGCTTCAGACTTCGAGGGAGAAGCAGTTATATGCCAAGTTCTCTAAATGTGAATTCTGGCTGAGTTCAGTGGCATTTCTAGGCTACGTGGTGTCGAGCGATGGTATTCGAGTGGATCCGACGAAGGTGGAGCCGTGCAGAGTTGGCCCAGACCCTCCTCAGCTACTGAGATTCGTAGTTTCCTTGGTTTGGCTGGTTATTATCGTCGCTTCGTAGAGAGGTTCTCTTCGATCGCAGCACCTATGACCAGATTGACCCAAAAGAGTGCCCCTTTCCAGTGGACAGAGGAGTGTGAGGCGAGCTTTCAGAAGCTCAAGACAGCTTTGACTTCGGCCCCTATATTGATGTTGCCTACAGGTTCGGGGTCCTATACTGTATATTGTGGTGCCTCACGAGTTGGACTCGGTGCGGTATTGATGCAGGACGGTAGGGTGATTGCCTACGCATCGAGACAGCTGAGGGTACATGAGAAGAACTACCCTGTTCATGATCTGGAGCTAGCTGCCATTGTTCACGCCTTGAAGATTTGACGTCATTATTTGTATGGGGTTCCTTGTGAGATCTACACTGATCACCGAAACTTGCAGCACTTGCTCAAGCAGAAGGACCTGAACATGCGTCAGAGGAGATGGTTGGAGCTGCTGATGGACTATGATATCACTATTCTCTATCATCCGGGCAAGGCTAATGTAGTTGCTGATGCCTTGAGTCACCGGGCAGAGAGTTTGGCATATCTACCAGCTTCGGAGAGGCCTATGGTGATGGATGTTCAGGCTTTAGCCAGGCAGTTTGTTAGAGGAGCCTAGCTGGGTTCTGGCCTGTGTGGTTTCACGTTCTTCTCTATTTGACCGCATCAGGGAGCATCAGTTCGACGACCCTCATTTGCTTGTCCTCTAGGATAGAGTTCGGCGTTGTAATGCTCGAGATGTTACCATTAAGGATGATGGAGTTATGAGGATGCAGGGGCATATTTGCGTGCCCAATGTAGATGATATTCGAGAGCTGATTCTAGCAGAGGCCCATAGCTCGCGGAATTCCATCCATCTGGGTGCCGTGAAGATGTATCAGGACTTGAGACAACATTATTGGTGGAGGCAGATGAAGAGGGATATAGATGATTATGTGTCTAGGTGCCTCAACTGCCAGTAGTTGAAGTATAAGCATCAGTATCCGGGTGGGTTAATGCAGCAGATTGAGATTCCAGAATGGAAATGGGAGCGCATCACCATGGACTTTGTATTTGGCCTTCCACGGAATGTTAAGAAGTTTGATTCCATTTGGGTCATTGTGGATTGGTTGACCAAGTCTACCCATTTCATACTGGTGAGCACTACTTATTCATCGGAGCGACTGGTGGAGATCTATATCAGGGAGACAGTTCAGCTGCATGGTATTCTAGTTTCCATCATTTCAGATAGAGGCACTCAGTTCACTTCACGGTTCTGGAGAGCCGTGCAGTAGGAGTTAGGCACTCGGGTGGAGTTTAGCACATCGTTTCACCTCCAGACAGATGGCCAGTCCGAGCGCACTATTCAGATTTTGGAGGATATGCTTCGTGCGTGCGTGATTGAGTTTGGAGGTTCATGGGATCATTTCTTGCCACTGGCGGAGTTTGCTTATAACAACAGCTACCAGTCCAGTATTCAGATGGCACCGTTTGAGGCTCTATATGGTAGGAGGTGCAGGTCTCTCGTGGGTTGGTTCGAGCCGAGCGAGGCCAGACTGCTAGGTACTGAGATGGTCCAGGATGCAATGGACAAGGTCAAGGTGATTCAAGACAGACTACGTGCAGCCCAGTCTAGACATAAGAGTTATGCGGACAAGAAGGCCCGCGATGTGGCTTTTATGGTTGGCGAACGGGTTCTGCTTCGGGTCTCGCCCATGAAGGGCGTTATGAGGCTTGGGAAGAAGGGGAAGTTGAGTCCTAGATTCATTGGTCCTTTTGAGATTTTGAGGCATTGGGGAGGTTGCTTATGAGTTGGCCTTACCTCCCAGCTTAGCTGGAGTCTATCCCGTATTTCATGTCTCTATACTCTAGAGATACCATGGTGACCCGTCGCACGTGTTGGATTTCACTTCTGTTCAGCTAGACGAGGATCTGTCTTATGTCGAGGAGCCAGTGGCCATTCTGGACAAGCAAATCAGGAAGCTAAGGTCAAAGAACATCGCTTCAGTAAAGGTCCAGTGGTGGGGTTAGCCGACCGAGGAGGCGACTTGGGGTACCGAGCAGGATATGCGCAACCAGCACCCTCATCTCTTCACCACTCCAAGTATGTTTTCTATGCTCGTTCGAGGACGGACGAATCTTTTAAGTGTGGGAAGATGTAACGACCCGACCAGTCATTTTTGAAATTTACGCCCCGATCCCCAATTTAATTGTTCCCCTAAGTTCATTTCTGCTATCGTTGTTTGCCGGGAGGGTCGGTTCTGGAATTTGGAGTGTTTTGGGACACTTAGTCCCTGAATGAGAGCTTTGTAGTTGAAAAAATAGCCCGTATTCAGAACAGTGTTAAGACGACCTCGGAACGGAGATCCGATGGTTCCATTAGCTCCGTTAGGTGATTTCGGGGTCGGGAGCGCGTTCGAAATGTATTTTGGAGGTCTTTAGCTCAATTAGGCTTGAAATGCCGAAGTTTGAAATTTTGGCGAAATCCGAACGGTAGGTGAGATTTTGATCCGGGGGTCAAAATGGAATTCCGACAATTTCTGTAGCTTTGTTATGTGATTTTGGATATGTCGGCAAATCTTTAGGTCATACAGACGTTGTTTGGTCGGGTTTTTGATAACATGTAGGTTTCGGAAGTTTTGGATGAACTTAGGCTTGAATCCGCTAGAATTCGATGATTTCTGTGTTTAAGGATGTGTTTTTATGATTTGAACATGTTCGTATTGTGTTTTGGAGTATGTTGGTGGTTTTCGTTGGGGTCCCGGGGGCCTCGGGGTGAATTCGGACGATCATCCGGGCATTTTGGAACTTAGAAATCTGCAGAAAAATTGCAAAATCTGTGCAGAAATTTAAGCCTTCGCGTTCGCGAGGCAAAGGCCGCGTTCGCGTAGGCAAGGGGGATTTGGTCGTCGAATTCGCGTCCCAGGCTACGCGTTCGCGTAGAAGAAGTAAGGGGAGCATCGCGTTCACGTCCCAGCCTACGGGTTCGCCTAGAAGAAAGAAGCGAAGCATCACGTTCGCGTCCCGTGTCACGCGTTCGCGTAGAAGAATTTTCGGATGGCTGAAGAGTTGTGCATCGCAAACGTGTGGGAGGCATCGCGTTCGCGTAGAAGGAGATTGAGTTTTTCATCGCGGATGCGGGTGAATTAAGTTCCAGACGCAGTTCAGTCACGGCAGTGAATTAAATTCCAGAAGCAGTTCAGTCGCGGGTTTATACACAAAAACGCCATTTTTGAGTCTTAGAGAGAGTAACTCACGGGAAATTATTGGATATTCATCGGATATTTATCGGAGGTAAGTTTTATGGCCTAATTACGTTATTTTATCATGGAATCTTTGAGTATTTCACTGTTAATGGAAGATTTATGGGGAATTTTAGCCCTAGGCCTAAATTATGGTAAATCGTCGATTTGAATGGGCAAACGGAGCCCGATTTTGGTAAATTTTATATGCATAGACTCATGTTGAGATAAGGAACCCGAATATATAACTTTCGTAATTTTTTGAGAAGCGTACCGAAAGTCGGGTTTTGGCAACTTGTGGTTTTTGGTGTATTTCGAATTATTTCAATTGGGTAATGCCCAATTGGCCTATTTTGATGTATTTCTATTGATTTTGATCAGATACTACACCTGTGGAGGCTGATATTCATGGCAAGAGAGTTATCTCTTAGCGGTTTCGTATCGGAGTTAAGGTAAATGGCTTGTCTAACCTCGTGTGGGGGAACCTTCTCCCCTAGGATATGATGTGTTAATTTTAATGCCTTGTACGCGAGGTGACGGGCGTGTACATGCGCAGATTGTTGGAACCTACCTTACTTGAATTGTTCAATTTGTGATATTTCCGTTCTGAGCTGATTAAATCGTGATATTTACCTAATATTCGTTAGAAAAGCATGGTTAGATAAGATTTATCTGTCTAAGTGCCTAAATTGCCTTACTTGAACTTCTTCATATTTGTTGATACTGGATTTGGTGAATTGTAGTTTTGTATATCATATTTCTCTGTGCTTTCCTTTTTATTGTTTGTGTTGGTGGACTGCGGGTACAATTCCCAGAGATCCAAGGGCTGCGGGTTCGATTCCCGGAAACCCAGAGTTGTAGTGTTGTGGACTGCGGGTTCGATTCTCGGAGATCCAAGGGCTACGGGTTTGATTCCCGGAGACCTGGAGTTTATTGATATATATTGAGAAACGGACTGCGGGTTCGATTCCCGGAGGACCTGAGATATTAAGGTATGGATTGTGGGTTCAATTCCCGGAGTTCCTACGGCTGCGGGTTCGATTCCCGGAGAACCAAAGATACTGCTGTAGGGACTGCGGGTTAAATTCCCGAAGATCCTGAGTTGTTGAAATATAAAGAGGGACTATGGGTTGAATTCCCATAGGTCCTGGACTTGTTGATTTGAGTTTATGTGGTGTTGGTTACTTGCTATCAGCTTATTTGTAGACAGTTGCAGTATTTACTTTATTGCTATTGTTTCAGTCTTATTCTTATTTAAACTGCTTATTATTCTTATTATTATTATGTTATTATCTCTCGGTAGGGCCCTGACCTTCCTCGTCACTACTCCATCAAGGTTAGGCTTGGCACTTACTGAGTACCGCCGTGGTGTACTCATGCTACTCTTATGCATACTTTTGTTGTGCAGATCCAGGTACATCAGGTCAGGCTCATCTCAGGTGATTTAGCAGCACTTCAAGAGACTTGAGGTATGATCTGCTATGTCCGCGGATCCGGAGGGTCTCCTTCTATTCTCATTAGTGATAGCAGTTACTTTTCCTTATTCTCGTTGTTTAGACATCCTTGATGTATAGAGCCACAGTTGTACTCTTGTTTTAGTTTGTGTTGTCCATGGGATTCTGGGTCTTGGTAGTATGCTACTTAGTGTGTTTTGGCGAAGTGTATGTGCCAAGCGGCACTTATTACATTTCTTTTATATCATTCCGCTATTATTTTACCTTTAGTTTCATGAAATTGTACATTACGCATCGTGTTAGACTTACCTAGTTGCAAAGACTGGGTGCCGTCATGACAGGTTCATGATTGGTGAACTAGGGTCATGACATCGCCCCCTCCCAATTCTGAAGAAATTTAAAATGCTTAATATTCCAAAGTACGATGGAACATCAGACCCACAAGGCCTCGCCACTGCATTCACCACAGGAGTCAAGGGT
Source organism: Nicotiana noctiflora (assembly GCA_032618575.1). NCBI lineage: Eukaryota > Viridiplantae > Streptophyta > Magnoliopsida > Solanales > Solanaceae > Nicotiana > Nicotiana noctiflora. The sequence continues at coordinate 74,058 of JASVEL010007303.1, forward strand.
AATAACTTGACTAAGAAAGAAATTGAATCGGTCTTGGTCAAAACATTTGGTAAAACACTCGCTAAAGGAGCCTTAACCTGGTATTCTCTTTTACCTGAAAATTCTATAAATTCTTTTGATGAGCTTGTAGGTTTGCTTAGTAAAGCACATATGGGAGTTCAAAAAGTTGAAAAGATGATGGAGGACATCTTCAATATCAAGCAAGGAAATTCCAAGTTACTAAGAGAATTTGTAGATAAATTTCAACGGGAAAGAATGACGCTACCGTGAATACCGGACAACTGGGCAGCCATAGCTTTTGCTAGTAATCTGAATCAGAAAAGATCATAAGCCACAAGGAAACTCAAAGAAAGTCTTCAAGAATTTCCAGCGACAACATGGAATAATGTTTACAATAGATATAGTACAAAGATGAGGTTCGAGGAAGATATCATCCTGCGACCCAAAACTGATGAAAACAAGCTCGAGGCATGTAGATAATGAAAGGAGATACAAGAAAATAGGTACGAATCTTATATGGGACCTGCGGGAAAAGACTCAAGGTCAAAATAAGAAAGATACGATCACAAACCTAGACATCGGGAATCAGGTTCTTCTTCAGTATTTGGAAACAATCGAAATACATGGGGACGGCGGGATAGTGACGGTAATTTGAAAGCAAGGTTTGGCAGTTACAATTTTAATGTATCAACCTCCGAGCTCGTGGCTATTTTAAGAGGCATGAGAGGTAAGGTATGGTGGCCGAAGGAGATGAGATCAAACCCAAGCAGACAAAACCCCGATCATTGGTGTGAATTCCATAACGATCATATATGTATAACCGCAGATTGCAGATTTTTACAAAGTGTGGTGAATCGTTTGTTAAAACAAAGAGATCTCACTGAGTTATAGTGAGAACGGTAAACAAGAATATATAAAAAATAGACATGAGTCCCTGAAGCCGCCCACTCCTAAATGGACAGTCAACATTATAAGGGGAGGAGAAGATATCAACGATGTCTCATATACTGCAGCCAATAAAATATCCAAAATGACAATCACTCATGGAAAACGGTTTACAACACGAACTAGAAGAATAGAATATCACGTTCAGTGATGCAGATGCAGATGGCCTCCTAACTCCACATAATGATGCACTGGAAATATCATTAAGCGTACATTATACTAATGTGAAATGTGTTCTGATTGATCCAGGTAGTTCGATGAATATTATTTTGATATGAGTGTTACGCGAAATGCAAGCCGGTGACTATCATGAATTCTATAAGGCCCTTCCCAAGTTGGACTTAGTTTACTTGCTATTGGATGCCTTTGTAGATTGAAACCCATTTTTAATCACGAAGTCCCTAATTTTGAAATATCGCAAATGTGCTTTCCTATTATAATATAGTTTGATCACTTGCTTTTGTGCGGCCTTACTTATCAGCGCAGTGTCACGACCCTAGTTAACCCTCCATGAACATGTCGTGATGGCACCTAGTCCCTACAACTAGGTAAGCCTAGCAATGTGGAAGATAACCAAATTGAATTAGAAAAATAAAATGGTGCTTAAGGTGCCGCTTCGCACGTAGCATAACAAACTCAAAACTGACGACAATTCCCAAAAACCGGAAACTCACAAATCACAAGCTAAGAGGATACATAAGAGGCTTTAACTCAAGAATATCTATACAAAAAGAAATACCGAAACAACTACATTTTTTACAGAAAACTAGAAAAGGGACTCCTTGGTTTGCGGACGTAGCAGATATACCTTGAAGTCTCTACCTGCATGCCTCCCTCCAAGACTGACAGAACTGAACAAAAGTACATGTATCTGCACAACAAAAATGTGCAGAAGAGTAGTATGAGCACACCACGGCGGTGCCCAGTAAGTATCAAGACTAACCTCGATGGGGTAGTGACGAGGAACAGTCATGACACCTACCAGTCAGTAAATAATATAGCATAAAAGATAGAGATGCTAGGTGAATATGTAAGGACTATCCGGATAAAGAAGAACGCAACAATTTACAAAGAGGATAACAGACAATAAGAAAAATCAAGATACAATAAATGATAATATAAAAATGACAGTAGAATTCACAACCCAAGTCCTGAAATCACAACATAACGAGACCAAACAAATCGCTAAGTCGCTATTCTGAAATGATGCTTACATAAAGCCTTTCCAACTCTTTCCTCAATCCTACCACAACTATCAGATTAGCCACAACTCATGGAAATACCCATAATCTCAAATCTAACACTTGGCATCTCGTGCCCCATCAATAACACGGCAATGCTGGAAACTATCTAGTCAACTAGAGTCACTTTCACATATACAATGGATAAACGACATCATATCTCTACCCTTAGTCAAATCGGAAGGGATTCATCACAAATAGAAGGGTCCAGCTACGTGTATGGTTGTGCAAGTATATTTAACATGAATCCTGCCAACTAGTAAGTATAAGAAATGGGAACAATCAGCACCCGACTCATTCACCTCAGATAGAAACAATAAAACTATCAGTCATATCACATTGAGTTTATAGGGAACTTCCGGGAATCGAACCCGTAGCCCGGCATACTAATATCAGAGGATTTCCCGGGAATCGAACCCGTAGTCCTTCATAATAACAACAGAGGAACTCCTGGGAATTGAACCCGTAGTCCTTCGTAATAACAACAGAGGTACTCCCGGGAATTGAACCCGTAGTCCTTCATAATCAGCCCCTGACATAGGCCTCTTTATTTTGCCACGTGTGCAATCAATAACAACGTAGCAACACCGCCTTATTTTGCCACACGTGCATCACAACATTCCCACCTTATTTCGCCACATGTGCAAGGACATCAATAGGAACAATAACACGACAAAGACCTCGTGTAAATCCCGAATAACAACTGCACGGCAGAGACCTCGTGCATCATGGTACCAACAGCCACACAGTAACAATAGCATCCCAGCAAGGGAAAATCTATAGTAAAAATAATACCGTCCCGGCAAGGTATTCAACAATAACTAATAAAGTCGCAAAACACCAAGGAAAAACACAATAACCTTAATGACAATCGAGGCGTAACAAACACATAACAACTACACTAATACCTCAACAGTTGGACATATAATATAATTGCACAAGGTTAAGGTAAACTTACAATCAAGGAGTATTCAACAGTAAGGAAGTTAACATGAATCAAATAATTACCATTTAAGAAATATCAATTAATTATGAGATATCTATCTTTCTTCCAATTAAAACCGATTAATTATATAAGATATAACATTTATGAATTTCCAATTAAAGGCGAGTAGTTAGGGTGTGCATTATGAATATAGAAGGGTACTTGTCTTAAGTTTAAACACGTACAAGCCCACGTAACAACAGAAATAAATCAAGAAGAGCAACAAATATCAATCAAGATATGTAGAGGTGAAACTAATAACAGGGGACTTAATCGTATCTATATTATCTTCCTACTCGGTGAATTTCACAAGTCTAAGAACCTAAAGGGGACAATTTACCACAATTAAATCCGAGCACGCACTCGTCACCTCGCGTACACGGACTACAATCAACAAAGAAGACTCAAATCCTAAGGGGAGGTCCCCCACACAAGGTTAGGCAAGGTACTTACCTCAATCCGGCCAATTCAATACTCAATTTAGCTTTTCCTTTACCAACTCATCAATGCTTGGCTTAATCTAGCCAAAACTAACTTGAATACATCAAACAATGCAAGAGAAAATAATTTCAATTGACAAAACTATGATTCTTAGACAATTTGCAAAAAGTAAAAAAAAAAAAGACAACTCCTCGGGCCCGCACCTCGGAACCAAAAAAAATTACAAAAACTAAAACACTCATTCCACTACGAGTTCACCCATACAAAAATTATCTAATTCCGATACCATTTGGTCATTCAAATCATCATTTTACATTTTTGAAAGATTTCATAATTTTTCCCAAATTTTCTTTTGGATTCTCATGAATTTGATGTTAAATCTAAGATATAATCACAAAATATAGTTGGAAAAGGATTAGAGACACATACCCAATGATTTGGAGAAGTTTGGATCTTTGAAAAATCGCCTATGGAGGTTTAAGGTTTGAGAAAATTGAAAAATTGGTGAAAATCCCGTCAAAAACCTCACTTAACAGGCCTCAGATGTCGCATCTGCGACCCAGGGTTCGCAATTCCGAACCCTTAGATATTGCGAATAAAAAAAGGCTGGAAGAGGTCGCATTTGCGACAAAAAGCTCGCATTTGCGAACTGGGCATCGCAAATGCGATGGAAAGTTTGCATTTGCGAACATAGCAGAAACCAGCAATTTTTCCTGACACGAAAATGAGCATAACTTCCTCATACGATGTCAAAATTCGATGTTCTTTTTCCTATGGCTCCAAAATGTTGATACGGATCTAATGGTTCAAACAAAACTAAATTTTGATATATTTTTCTTAATATGATATAATTTTTGCTGGAAGAAACGACGACAAAGTATGCAAAACAAGCGCAACATAGCCTAAACCTATTCGAAACTCACCCGAGAATCCCGGGACCCCGTCTAATCACACACACAAGTCATATAACCTAACACGGATTCGCTCAAAGCTTCGAATAATATAACACAATATTGAAATGATGAATTGAATCAAAATCAAGCTTATAAACTTCCAAATCTTCAAATAATGAACTTCATACCGAAACCTTATCATTTCAACTCGGAATAACGCCAAATTTTGCAGACAAGTCCAAAATGACATAACGGAGCTGCAGAAACTTCCAGAATTGAATTCCAACCCTCGAAATCAAAATCTCACTATCGGACCAAAAACTTCAAAAATTCAAACTTCGGCATTTCAAGCCTAAATAAGCTACGAACCCCCAAAATTCATTCAAAACACGCTCCTAACCCCGAAATCACCTAACGGAGCTAACGGAACCATCAAATTTCCTTTTCGAGTTCGTTTTCACACTGTTCCAAACACGGACCGTCTTTCAACTCTTAAGCTCTCATCTAGGTACTAAGTGTCCCAAAACACTCTGAATCCTAACACTGAACATCCTGGCAAACCAAAATAGCAGAAATGAACTTATGGGAAGCAGTTAACAGGGGATCGAGGCGTAAATTCTAAAAATGACCGGTCGGGTCGTTACATCCTCCCACACTTAAACATTCGTTCGTCCTCGAACGAGCATAAAGAACAAACTTGAAGTCTTTAATCACTAAATGCGCAGTTCCAACGTACACCCGCGTGTGATCCCACGTCACCCCAATCTACTCAAGCCTGATGACACCATCTCAACTGAAATTTAACTTTTCTAGCAATACCATTAAGCCTTCAAACCATATTCATCATCCTTCATCCATTTCCAAAAGACTTCCAAGTCCATACTCGGTACCGGTCTCACCTAGCTAATTCAACACAAGCTAACACACAGGGTACAGCCACGCAACATGACACACCACATATAATCCCGCAATAACATCTCTGATAGCAATAAAATGCCTAAGATCAAATCTGTATAGGCCATAAGCCTCATATTCAATAGGAACTCTTTTCAGTCAACCATACCACTGGTGACGATACAACATCCACGAGAATCACATGGCAAAACACCCGATTAACCAAATCTCAGCCCATATCAATGAGTACACCCCACAAACTGAAACTCAAGAAGCATAGAACAAAAATGAATGAATATGAGAAACGGAACACATAAGAGAACTAACAAACAGTTAAACTAGCACAAAATTCTTTTAAAACACAATTCTATAAGACATCTAACTAGAAGGAATAAAAACATATAATGGTATCACAAAATCTTATACTGGTATAACTTTCACCACGGTACACAGCCCGGTCTCAACATATCAAATCATATGAAATCACGAGGGTCTCGCCCTCAATATTGGATCACAAGTAGGGTACACATCAACCCATCTAGAAACTCTTACTATATCACTTCCATCTACGATTTATACATAGACTAGCCCCCACACCCGTGGAGCATAAGAATCACAGCTCGTAGCCAAGAATGCTCGAAAATCACATCAATCCTAAAAGAATCAGACAACTAGAAAAAATACAACTAGCCCAATAACTCTCGACAACGGCTAGAACAGACGATAGACACAGCTATCACTCACTAAATCTCCCAATGGGATAACCACATAGACAGAGTGAAAATCATGAAGCACTCCCATAAATGAAACAACAAATAAGGAACTCATCCTAATAAGTAAAATTGTGATGAGCTACAGATAGTGCCTTTCTATAACAACTGAATTCGTACCCGGGTGACATTAGCTGGCGCACCAGCCTCAAGCCCACTATATGAAACACATCAACGAGCTGGGCCTCCCCATCTTGGGTGCCCTATCCCTGTCTGAATACCTCGTTGCATCACATCAGTCCGAAGTCTGGGACAATCTCTCACCATGTGGCTAGTATCTCCACACTCAAAGCATCCTCTCTGCTGACGAGGCGGTGGGAACTATGCGGGAACGGGTCCTTCGAGACCCATGAACACCTGAGTCACCATGCGAAGCCTGAAGTGTGAACTGAACTGGTTGACCCGCAAAACCTCCACCATGACATACCCTACCTCTATAATAAGGACCGGTATATCTCACCGACCTATGAGGCCTCCTCGTCTCCTCTAACTCTCCCTCCTGATCTCGTCTACTCTCTTTCTGTCATGACTCTGCCTGCCCTCTCTCTCTCTAGCATACATAGTCTCTATCCTCCTGGCAATGTTCACCACCTACTAATATGTAATGTTCATTTCCAACTCACGGGCCATGCTGGACCTAATGCTAGGAATAAGCCCCTCGATGAACCGGCGAACCTTCTCGCGAACAGTGGAAACCAAGGCTGAGGCATGTCTAGCCAAACTGGTGTAACGGACAGCATACTCCAAAACGATCATGGCACCCTGGTGCAAATGCTCAAACTCCGCGCGCCATGCATCTCCGAAGCTCTGAGGAACAAACTCTCTCAGAAACATATCTGAAAATTGAGTCCAGGTCAATGAAGCTGCCTCGTCTGGACTGTCTAAACTCATAGGTGCGCCACCAATCATAGGCGGCCCCTCGAAGCTGGAAAGTAGTGAAAGAATCCCCGCTCGATCCCGAGTTACCCATAGTACGAAGAATACGGTAACACTCATCAAGGAACCCCAATGCATCATTTGATGCTAATCCACTGAATACCGGAGGGCCATACTTATTGAACCTCTCTAGTCTCACCTGGTCCTGCTCGGAAACCGCTACCATGCCCTCGGGCTGAACTGGTGCCACAGGCAGTGCAGGAATAATCTCGAGAACGTGCTCAACGTGCGCTCGCTGCTCAGGAATGCGGGCGGTCGGGAGTCTGTGCTCCTACCCCGGCCTGGGGTATGGCTGCAACAAGGGGAAGTAATTCGGCCTGAGCTAAAGCGGTGTACATACTCATGAACTGTGCCAAAGTCTCCTGAACGGCTGGGGTAGTAGTAACAGTAGGCATGTCAGGTGCCTGGACTCTAGCTGGATTTGTTAGTGGTGTATATGTGGCAGCTCGTACAGGTTCCCTCGCTGCACCACATGCGCGTCCTCGAACTCTACCTCGACCCTGACCTCGGGCGGCTGCAGCAGGGGGCGCGGGTGCCTGATCACCTCGAATAGTACGTGTCCTCACCATCTGTGAGAGAGTAGAAGACAGGGGTTTAGGATTGTGGATGTCAAAATCTCGCACGACAGAGAAATCAAATAAAGTGAAATTTTCCTAACCCTTACATAGCCTCTCGTAGATAAGTACAGACGTCTCTGTACCGATCCATGAGACACTAATAAATCGGCTTGTGATTTGTGACTCCTATGAACCTAGAGCTCTGATACCAACTTGTCACGACCCTAGTTCACCCTCCATGAACATGTCATGATGGCACCTAGTCCCTACAACTAGGTAAGCCTAACAATGTGGAAGATAACAAAAATTTACGGAAGTAAGAAAAACAAACTGAGTTAGCAAAGTAAAATGGTGCTTAAGGTGCCGTTTGGCACGTAGCATAACAGACTCAAAACTGACGACAATTCCCAAAATCCGGAAATTCACAAATCACAAGCTAAGAGGATACATAAGAGGCTCTAACTAAAGAATATCTATATAAGAAGAAATACTGAAACAACTACACTTTTTACAGAAAACTAGAAAAAAGGACTCCTTGGTCTGCGGACGTAGCAGATATACCTTGAAGTCTCTACCGGTATGCCTCCTTACAAGGCTGACAGAACTGAACGAAAGTACCTGTATCTGCACAACAAAAATGTGCAGAAGAGTAGTATGAGCACACCACGGCGGTGCCCAGTAAGTATCAAGACTAACCTCGATGGGGTAGTGACAAGGAACAGTCATGACACCTACTAGTCAGTAAACAATATAACATAAAAGATATAGATGCTAGGTGAATATGTAAGGACTGTCCGGATAAATAAGAACGCAACAATTTACAACGAGGATAACAAACAATAAGAAAAATCAAGATACAATAAATGATAATACAAAAATGACAGTAGAAATCACAACCCAAGTACTGAAATCACAACATAACGAGACCAAACAAATCGCTAAGTCGCTATTCTGAAATGATGCTTACATAAAGCCTTTCCAACTCTTTCCTCAACCCTACCACAACTCTCAGATTAGCCACAACTCATGGAAATACCCATAATCTCAAATCTAACACTTGGCATCTAGTGCCCCATCAATAACACGGCAATGCTGGCAACTATCTAGTCAACTAGAGTCACTTTCACATATACAATGGATAAACGATGTCATATCTCTACCCTTAGTCAAATCAGAAGGGATTCATCACAAATAGTAGGGTCCAGCTACGTGTGTGGTTGTGCAAGTGTATCTAACATGAATCCTACCAACTAGTAAGTTTAAGAAATGGGAACAATTAGCACCCGGCTCATTCACCTCAGTTAGAAACAATAAAACTATCAGTCATATCACATTGAGTTTATAAGGAACTTTCAAGAATCGAACCCGTAGCCCGGCACACCAATAATAGAGGATCTCCCGGGAATTGAACCCATAGTATTTCATAATAACAACCGAGGAACTCCCGGGAATTAAACCTGTAGTCCTTCGTAATAACAACAGAGGTACTCCCGGGAATTGAACCCGTAGTCCTTCATAATCAGCCCCTGACATAGACCTCCTTATTTCGCCAGGTGTGCAATTAATAACAATATAGCAGGGATGTATACCGTGAAGTTTCACTTTCCAACCATGTTTGTTGGAAATTGATTTCCAAGTTCGTGCCTCCATACAACATCTACCCAAACACGAAAATTGATAACGGGTTCCACATCTCCCATGGTTGCTACAAAAAGCAAAGAAATAATGAAACTAGAAAAGGAGTTAAAATAACGTAAGCATATACGACAAGGAAGAAAATACTTAAGTGCAAAGTTCCATTTCTCAGGAAAAGGAATATTTGATTCACCCACTAAATCAGTTATGGGAAAATAACAAATTGGGTTTACCAGCCACGGTCATTATTATCTTCATGGTTTACTAAAACCATCTTACTTCTTGTAAATAAGGTAAAAACACCATTGCGGAATAGCTTGGGGTGATAAAGATGAGTTAGATGAGGGGAAGTAAAGTCAACATCAGCTTTGACTGACATATACCTCAAACAAGCTACTGCTCTCCATACGAGGGGGCAAACTTGAGCCAAACAAATTTTGAAAAAATGATAGAAATCGAGTATGACTAGGTCAATGGCAGGAATAAATCCCAAAGTAAAAGGATAAGTGAAAACGAAAGAAAAACAACCCTATAAGAAGATATTCTTTGGTGCGGGTTAGGAATAACTATGTGGGTATCATCTTTCCAACGACAGTTTCTTCGAACAATTTGAATCAAAGGTTCAATAATTAAAGAGGGATATTTGTCAGCTCTATATAATTTAATCATCTTGGTCACGAAGGGATTCTTTATCATGTTCGAAAGATAATCCGTTGGCACACTTTCTTCAACCAGAGACTCTTGGTGAGACTCAGAAGGTTCTTTGCCCTTAGAAAAGGATTTGTTTGAAAGAGAGCCTCTAGAGATATTGGCAGAACTAGAAGAAGAAGTGATGGAACCAGAGGTACCACCACAAACTGACCCAGTACCACGAATCACACCACCTCTACCTCTTCTATGTCTTGGAGGAGCATTGGGGAAACTATCAATAATTGAGACTCTTTTAGGGTTAGGATTTGAAGACGACATAGTGAGAAGATATGAACAGAAGGTATGAACTGAAGAAGAAGTGAACGAGAGTAAAAAGCAAGAAATTTGATAAAAAACTTGTGAAAAAGAAGACAAAGGAAAAAGGGGGCAAGTTTATATATAAACTCAATCGTCGATAATTAAGAGATGTAATGATAGAAAGCATATAATAAAGGCAACTATCACTTCGTGAATAGTGGAGTTAAAGAAGCCATAGAAAAATTCTACAAAATCGCAGAACTAATAAAAATGTGACACGTATATGGTGCATTAAATAGAAGAGACAATTGAAGCGTCGACACTGCCATATCATTAATTATGATAAAAATTCCCTTTTTAATGAAGATCCACTTCCTAAAATATTTAATTGATAAATAAATAAAAAGTGATGAGACTATCTGTATTTGAAAAACTGAATTTATATTGAAGGAGACGTGGCATGACACGTCGACTGGTCAAATGGTCAAAACATGATGATCAGTTAAGAGGCACGGGCGATATCAGATACGAGGAGAAGAAAGCCAAATAGGCACGAGATGTTATTCAAATGATACGAGTCTCGTATCTATTTAACTTAATTAAAGCCAAGAGGTCAAAAAGAATTTAAGATATGAATGTGATTGCATAAAGGAGTCTAAATTCAAGACTAAATGCCAAATACGTTAGCGAATCAGCATTGAATATGAATGATTGTATAACGTTTCATTTTATATCATTTAATGTTCATAATTGCCTCTTTAAGGCTAAGGCATTATACCTTTTCCTAGGAAAAATAACTATAAAAGGAAGAGGTCTCACCATTTATAAGGATACGAAATATTATTGAGATTACATTGAAATACGAAATTATTTACTGCTTTATTATCCTAAAAAATTTCTTATTCTTTTCATCTCCTCATTATCAGTAACCCAATTTTTTTTCTTAACTTCTAGTTTTAACCGAAATTCTATTTTTTGGTTAAACACTTTCTACTATAATGAATGTGATTCTAACACGTATCATGTAAAGAAAAAAAGATCTTAAATTTGATCCAAAAGCATAACTCCAAGACTATATAAAGAAACCAGACCATAATTCCCTCAACCATTTTGGATTCTAAAACAATTATCACGTGTGACAAGGCTTTACATAAGAAATGCGAGCAAAGCACAAAAGAGAGAATCCAAGCCACCAAAATGCTTTTCAATTCAAGGAGAGAATAAAATCAACAGGACAATGGGAGAAGAATCTGGACTAAACTGACAGTCCTTCTTGAACTACCTAGCTATGCACATATTTTGTTTCTAGTATTTTATGGCTCTAGTTTGTCCAGAGCATATATGTGTTAAAAAGTTATTATAAATATAAGTAATAAATAATTTACTCGTATTACACTGATTACATTATTTAAAAGATACCTCAAATAATTAGACGAATCATTCATGATAAGTAAAATTGGTAACAAATTTACTCCGTAAGTACATATTAGTTAAATTTCTCTAATAAATTATATATATATATATATATATATATATATATATACCCACTCATAATTAATTTAGTAAAGAATTTTACAACCTACTCAAGCTATGCTAAGGGCATCTCCAACCTTGCCCCATCCCCATAATGGGGACAATTTTGAGAAAAATTATCCTCCAACCCTCCCCTATTTTTGTCCCCAAATGGGGATGAATAGTGTTCCCTCAAATATGGGGTATACTATTCATCTCCACCATTACTAGTCAATATTATTTTATTATTATTATGTTATTATTTAATCTTTTATTTTATCTCTTTATATACACTTAATGATATTTATATAATATTTTATAATATTAATATTATATCTTAACTTTGATGTATAATTTTGATAAATTAATTTTTGCATTTTTATTTTTATTTAAAATTATATGTATTTAATTAATCTTGTATCGTAATGATTTTACTTTTATTTGAATTATTAGTTAATCTATAATAATTTCTTATAAATTATATTATTTAAATTTTATGGAATTTTTATAATTATGAAAATTACAAATTAATAAAATAAAAGATGAAATTTGTTTAATGAAAATTAAAAATTAAAATTGAAATGAAAGATAATAATATAATATAGAAGAGAGAGAATAATATAAAAAAGTTTGGGGGAAAAATGGGTAAATGGTTGGAGTAAGTTGTCCTTAAAATGGGAAAATTCCCATTTTGGGAAAAAAAATGAGAGCACAATTGGAGATGACCTAATACATAGTTGGAGACCGATCTAGGAGTTTGAATCTATAGTATGCATGAGTATATATTATTCCTATCAAGTACTCTTCCATTCCATCTTGACACTATTTCCTTGTTAGTAAATTTTTCAAAAAATTACTCCTTCTAGTTCACAATAAGTGTCCAATATATTTTTTTATTTTGGTTTAAAATAAGTGTCCAGATATATAATCAAGAAAAATTTAATTTGTTTTTACAAAATAAACCCTATGTACATATCCCTAAAAAGTTTTCTTACTCCTCACATTAAATGTTTAATTATGGGTAGTTTAGTCATAGACGGTATTTTTGTATAGAATTTAGTATTTTCTTAACGAGCGTGCTAATAGCAAATTGGACACTTATTATGAATCGGAAGGAGTAAAAAATAATACATTTCTAAAGTTAAAAATAATTTAACTTAAATTTTCCATTTTACTCTTAAATATGGAGTAGTATAAAGTTTTATCTTAATGGGCCCACAAGATACTAATACGAAAAAATGACAATGTATGACCGCTCTCAAAATAGTAGCTGAAATATATATATATATATATATATATATATATATATATATATATATATATATATATATATATATATATATATATATATATATATATATATATATATATATATAGATATGTGTGTGTGTGTGGTCTAACCTCTTTATAACGGTCTCGTTTGTTTCAGATATTTTTTAACATTATAGTGAATTGCTAAAAACATATATTATAAGATAACATGAAATTGTTTCGAAAAAAAATTTGGCTTTTATAGTGAAGTGTTGTTATATAAGGGTGTTTTATAGAGATGTCTGACTGTATATATATTCTTATGTTATATACAAAATTACACATCTTTTTTACTACTGAATATAAATAATTTCTGACACGGCTAAAAGTTAAAAAAAACGATACGAATATCAGGCCATCCCTCGAACTTTATTAAGCACAAATAAAATAGAGTTGAAAGGTGAATAAGCAGATGGAATATATGTATCCTCCAACTTGCCCATTGTGTTGGAACGAAATAAGTAGTATCTGATCTTCTGTTTTAAGTTTGAATAGTTACTTTGGAAGATCAGATGAGTACCATGCAGTCCAGCCCTTGGATGGAGCATCTAAATAAAGCTCACTATCTTTTTGAATATTATGATATTTTCATCACCCCTATATATATTCCTTTTCCCTTTGTAATAAATAGAGTAGAACCTGAACAACCCCATTTCCATCTAAGCTCAGAGCTTCAAAAAAAGTACGTAAATCTCCATCTCTTTAATATTTCTCTCCTCCTTTCATATTATAGTGTAAAACAATTAATCATCGGATATAAGTTCAATTTGTTTAAACTTTGCGATCCGATGGCGTGCTTGTTTTAGCTTAAGAAACGCCCCCACAAACCCTAAACTTTTCATTACTTGTTTAAGGTAGAGGAAAGAAGGAATTCATGGAGAAAGTAGAGAAATTGGCATCAGAAAATGGAGTAATGATATTCAGCAAGAGTACGTGCTGCTTATGCTACGCAGTGAGTATTCTATTCAGAGAGCTAGGGGTGAATGCGTACGTGCATGAACTGGATCATGACTCAGATGGAAGGGAAATGGACAAAACCCTAATTAAAATGGGCTGCAATCCTTCAGTACCTGCAGTTTTTATAGGAGGGAAATTAATTGGTTCAACTAATGAGATCATGTCTCTCCACCTTAAAGGCTCTCTCATGCAACTCCTCAAGCCATATATGCCTGTTTGAAAATTAATGAAAGGTTAAGGTTTGGGGCTACTAATACTAATTACGATTTAAGAGAAGAACCAAAAAATGAATAAACTTGGGTTGATCGAAGGGACACTAGTCGTGGAGATCTTGCATCCAGGGAGAATGTTGTAATTTTCATATGTTATTTGATCAGTATTAGCCAGTGGTTAGCTAGCATTAACTATATATGCAGCTTAATTAGTTAAATGGTGTCGTTGTCTAGTGCAAAGAATGTAATTTAATTTCCTCAACGATAAAGTTGCTTTATTACATTGCACCCCTTAATATATTCTCATATGCTTAACATAGAGAAAGGAAAAAATTTGCACTTTTCTTGAAGTTGATCTCACCTTGTGCCGTTGTGTGATTTTGTTCATACTATTTAATTAGTATATAGCCCCTTTTAAGTATATTTAAAATGAAATAATATCGTATTGTATCACATACTCTAGTTGTTTAGTTCAGACGGTTTTATATATATAAAGTACAAAATATTACTACTATATAAAGCACTTAATTATGACTGTTGGAATCAAACAGGCAAAAACTTAATAAGCGATTCCACTTAATTACATAACGATTCCTTGTTGTCATGGAAAATTAATCCTTATTATTTTTTATTTCCTTCGGGATTACCTTTGAGTCAATTGTTTTTCTTTTAATCTTTACAAACTTATTTTTAGTTTTATGACCCTTCTTTTTTTTACACATATGAGATATATTTTTACACAGTAATAACCTGTCTTTCAAGATTGTGAAGGACCATAATGTGCAAATAGAACGTTACTTTCCCATTGCTAGATGCGACAGCAGAGTTTATAGTAGTATTCTAGTATGTGTGTTAGGTTAACACAAAATATCACCCTAAGTAAAATTCGCACCTATTATGACTTATGACAAACCATTATAATATAATCAACGATGCTTACGAGGTTTATATGCGAACTTTAAGGTGATATTCTGCTTTTGGCACCGTTCATATGAAATAATTTGTAGTGTATCTAATTTATTCAAGTTCTTCTTAAAAACTTACCATAAAAAAGAATGTGAACATTGTTTGACCTAAAAGCTATCGGCTGCTTTAGGAGTTAGGGACAATCAAAGATTATAAAAGGGTAAATCGGAATTAACGGTAATAAACTCAAGGATAGATCTATAATTCGTATGTAATTTTCTCTAGTGAGATCGTAGTAAAATTAATTGGAATATCAAAACTGATCAACAATAAAGATAGAATGATAGTCAGAAGTTGTATTATTAATGAAAATAACACTTGTCTTACAAATGAGGGAGGCCTTCCTTATATAGAAGGAAGGCCCCCTCGCCAGAGTATCACTTTATTCCAGAACTATTATTGTTACAAAAACATAAGTTGGTGGAGGGGACGGAACGCTCGTACGTGCAAGTTTACCAATACGCCTTTATAGTCAGGGGCGTACTCCTTCTCGTCATATGGGCTGTCACACCTCCTTTTGGCGCGCCCGCTACCCCGGAGGGGTAGATGCGCGAGGGAGTTTTTCCAATTTAAGTGACAATATTCGAAACGGGATTATTCTATTTATTTTAGAGTCGCCACTTGGAATAAATTATGGTGTCCCAAGTCACCGATTTATTTAAATCCCGAATCGAGGAAATTTACGACTTTCCAAATGAAGTCTGCGAACCAGAAATTCTAAGTAAGGAATTCTGTTGACCCGAGGGAAGGTGTTAGGCACCCCCGGATCCCGTGGTTCTAGCACGGTCGCTTCAACTATTATAAATGGCTAAAAATATCTGATTTTATACATGTTTATAAATTAATGCTCTGATTAAACTTTTAAAACCGCTTTATTAATTTTGAAGAAAAGTATCTGACTTAAACAGTATTTAAACTATCAGTAAATAAATAATAAATAAAAATTATTTGCTCTAAATAAAATCAAAATTTTGTCCCCTTTCATTCCGTTTAGTACCCTATATAAAATGAACACTTTAATTTCTAAATTTTACTTCTATTAACCCAATTCCGGCATATATTTCTTAATAATTGAATTAAACTACAAATGTCGTTCTTTTGGAGAAAACTTGCTCAGCTTATTAACGAAATCTGGGCTTGAAGCCCAATACAAAGAAGAACGAAATCTGGGCTTGAAGCCCACACGCATGCGCCAGCCTTCTCTATCGTGTGCCTTTCTAAGTAAAATTTCACAAATACACAGTACATAGCCTGGGATTCAATTTTTATTGGTGGATTATTCTCTGTATTCCTAACTTTTGATTTATAAAGAAATCATATACTACTGCCTATTGAAATAAATTGTTTGAAACTGTTTTTAGCTTTTCATGTAAGCTGTTTTTAGCTTTTCATGTGTTTGAACACTCATAATTGTTTGAACACAGATGAACACATATATTGAACACTCATAATATGTTTGAAATCATATAAGCTGTTTTTAGCTTTTCATGCTTGAACCAATATGTTTGAAACTAAACCAACAGTTATGAATCGAATCTTCAAATGCAAACGGCTAGGAATCTACACTAAAATACATAAGTAATAAAAAAAAACTAGAAATTCAGCTTCAAACAGGATCTTCATTTGAACAGAATTTCATGTCTTTACATGCATCAGTAATTAAACTTCAACCATGAACTAAAGAAGTACCTGGCAGTGGAAGAAAAAGTAATCAGTGACAGCAGTAACAACAAGCAGAAACGAATAGCAACGCAATCAGCAGTAACCTAGGAGTGTAACATAGAATCCGGCAACTTCAGAAAACAATTCCATAGATGAAAAACACAACTTAACAGGCAATGACCCCTCAGACTGATCAAAACAAAACGGAATGCTTCAACTAACTTCACTGTAAGAAACAGAAAATGGAAGCTCTCAATTAAACTCTCAATGTCTATCTTCTTTTCTCTTTATTTTCCAGTGTTTTCGAAAGTCCTAAGCTTTCTCTGTATGTTTTTCTATCTATTAGACTCTCCCCCAGATAGTATCCTTCTCTGTATATGTTCTCCTCCTTTCTTTTCTCCCTATCCTGTTAGTATTCTCTTTCTCTCTGTGTTTCTGTTTTTCCAGGTGAGTGTGTGCATTTCTCTTGCTCTTTCTGTTTTTTCAGTCAATCTCAACGTGAGTCTGTTCTCTCTATTTTTCTAGTGTTTCAGAAATCCTAAGCGCTCTTTGTGTGTTCTGTTTTTCCCAGTGTGTCTCAATGTGAGTCTCTGTATTCCAGTGAGTCTCAGCCCCTTTTATAGCCTCCAAATGACAGCCTTCAGCTCTATTTCTAAGTGTTTTAAATACTGTCCAGCCATGTTATTCCCCCTTTTGCACTTTTCAGCTTGTGTTATTCCCTAGCCCATGTGTGTCCCTTTAGCTTTTAGTCACACCCCATGTGCTTTCTCATTTCCAAGCTTGTGTTATTCCCTAGCCCATGTGCACTACACCTTTTCTTTAATTTTCTAAAACCTTAATCAGAATTGCAGCTATATCTAATCCAACATTTCCTAATCTAAGATAAACAAAGTCCAAAACTCAGACCCACAGGGAATCATAACAATTACATCTACCAAAATAACTACTATGAACCAACAGTGAAGTTACATATAGTTAACAACTACAATTGAACAGCTATAAACCAACAGTGATACTACAAACAGTTAACAGCTAATCAAGGTCCAATGTTCTAATCAAAACGAACCCACAGAATTAATCGACGACATCCGGTTAATCGATTACAATATGTATAATCGACAACAAACAATCGATAAATTAGTGATTCAACATTCTCGGCCAAAGACGGAAACATACGAAACTAAATATTCGACGACGCTAATCGAAGCGAATACGTATTCTATAATTAACCTACTCAATCAAACAAATCAGAAAACAACGAATTGACCACATAAAGGTCTTTGATGGGAGAACAGAAAACAAAATTAATCAACAAAAAATGAAAACAAAAAATCAAAACTATACTGGCCAACGAGTACAAAAACAAATAAAGACTGAAAAGAAAAAGAAATTACCTTAAGAAGATGTCACGACCCGGATTTTCCCCCAACATCGGGATCGTGATGGCGCCTACTCGTGGTAGCTAGGCAAGCCACTATATTCATACTATCCTGTTTTTAACACAATTTTAATTAAATAAATGTGGAATACTTTATCGAAATGGATATAACAAATCACAAAGTGAAAATTATACTGAAATCCTCTACCCAAGACGTGGAGTCACCAACTCACAAACTACTATGGAATACTACACATAAAAGTCTGAAGGAAATATAACATAATTCTGTTTGTCTCGGAACAAAGAGACTACAGTTAATAACATAAATAAAGAAAGAGACGCCGGGCCTGCGGACGTCTGCAAGCTACCTCGGTCTCAAATATGATTAGCTCCCACGCAATCTACTTACTGCTGCTCCTGCTCCTGATCGTAACCTGGACCTGTGCAAAAACGCACAGAAGTGTAGTATCAGCACAACCGACCCCATGTGCTGGTAAGTGCCTGGCCTATCCCGCGAAGTAGTGACAAGCCTAGGACCAGACACCCACATAAACCTGTGCAATTCAATATATATGTATACCACAGAATAACAAGAAATAATCAAGTATTAACACATTAAGGAATATCTTAAAGAATTCAACAATTAACCACAATTAATAATTTCACAAAGAAAACAAAATATAATGTAAACACGAATTATATCACTTCAAGAAATAGCAAGCAATTGCACGGCATCACCCTTCGTGCTTTTACTCTCATCCTCACCAAATAAACAAATAAAGTACACGGCATCACCCTTCGTGCTTTTACTCTCATCCTCACCAAATAAACAAATAAAGTACACGGCATCACCCTTCGTGCTTTTACTCTCATCCTCACCAAGTAAACAAATAAAGTACACGGCATCACCCTTCGTGCTTTTACTCTCATCCTCACCAAATAAACAAATAAAGTACACGGCATCACCCTTCGTGCTTTTACTCTCATCCTCACATCCATAGTACGGCATGATCCTTCGTACATGGTTCAATAACAGAGCACGGCATGATCCTTCGTGCATAATCAATAAATAAACATGGCACGGCATTAACCTTCGTGCATAAATAAATAAACATGGCACGGCATCACCCTTCGTGCATTATCACTCTTCCTCACCCAAATAACAATCACGGTTAAGGGCAGAGAAAGAAACAACAATTCATAAATCGTCCCATCAAGGGCAATCAATAATTATCTTCACAACAAGTCCCAACAAGGGAGAACAATAACAATTCATCTGTAATATATCTCAAATAATCATTTTCCAACGACTCACGGTCATACTAGATGCCAGTGTATGGATGCTCGTCACCACAGCCCATACACCGCACTCGATCACATAACACATAACACATAATCCTATTCCCTCAAGCTAGGATAGAACAAACACTTACCTCGAGTGCTTATGAACAATTCAATCCGTGGATATGTCTTTTCTTTCAATTTGGCTCCAATTCAACCGTATCTATACACAATTGATTTAATATCAACAATTTTACTCAACAAACTAATTCTTAAGACTAAATACAACTTTTACAACATTCTGCCCGGAATAGTGAATTTCAACCCCGGGCCCACATGGTCGGAATTCGGGGTTATGACTAAAATCTGGTTACCCATTCCCCCACGAGTTCATATATATGATTTGTTTCAAAATCGGACCTCAATTCGAGGTCCAATTCCCCAATTTATGAAAAACCCTATTTTCTAACAAAAACAAGAATTTTACCATGAAAACATTTGATTTCTAATGAAAAACATGTTTAATGATGTTAGGAATTGAAAGAATTAAGTAAAAAGTGACTTACAATCGATTTGATGAAGAAGAAATCCTTGAAGAATCGCAAATGGGTGTTTTGGTTTTGTAAAAATGTGAAGAAATGACCGAAATCCGTGTTTTTCAGGTCTCTGTGTTCGCATTTGCGAACATGGGTTCGCAATTGCGAACCCCGACCAATTTCTGGAGTTTGAAAAATAAGCTAAGGGAGGGAAGTTCGCATTTGCGAACATTTGTTCGCATTTGCGAACATCTCGCATTTGCGAACTAATGTTCGCATTTGCGAACACATGTTGTATAAGGCAGTGTTCGCATTTGCGAACAATGGTTCGCATTTGCGAACCAATGCAGTCACTAGGACGTTCGCATTTGCGAACATTTGTTCGCATTTGCGAACATAGGCTCAGGCACCGGGGACCTTCGCAAATGCGAACAATTGTTCGCATTTGCGAACAAGGCTGGGCCAAAGGGGGCTTCGCATTTGCGATGAAGGTTCGCATTTGCGAGCCTGTCCCCCTTCGCAATTGCGAGAAAGCTTCGCAATTGCGAAGCCAACAGCTGGGTGAAAAACCAGCAGTTCAAAAATTCAGAGTTTCATCCAACGGCCTATCAAATCTTTACCCGAGCCCCCCCGGCTCCAAACCAAACATGTACACAACCTCAAAAACACATTATGGACTTGTTCGTGCGATCATATCGCCAATATCACTTCGTTTTAATCAAATCGAGCCTCAAACTCATGATTTTCATACTTTTGATTTTCATAACTTCTTAACTTGGAACTCAAGGTCCAAAACATCTCAAACGACATCCAAATGTCACCAAACTTTACAGGAAATCACATATATAATATTTAAGACTTGTACCAGGCGTCGGAACCAAAATACGAGCCCGATACCAATGTCTATCAATTTATTTCCTTTAATAATTGCATCAAAAACAATTTCACATAAAAATTCATAACTTGGGCTCTAGGCCTCAGAATTCGACTCCGGACACATGTCCAAGTTCCATATTTTTCTACGGACCTCTCGGGACCATCCAATCTCGGGTCCGGATCCGTTTACCAAAAATGTTGACCGAAGTCAACCATATCAATATTAATATCAAAATTCGTCTACTTTTTTCACATATTTCACATATTTCAACATAAATCTTTTCCAGCTTTGTGCCCGGACCGTGCACGCAAATCGAGGCAACTAAAAATGAGGTTTTCAAGACCTCAAAAGCTCGGAATGATTAAATAAACAAGTGATGACCCTTTGGGTCGTCACAATCTCCACCTCTAAAACAACCGTTCGTCCTCGAACGGACAAAAGAAAGAAGTACCCGAGTCAGGGAACAAGTGTGGGTAGCGGCTCCGCATATCAGACTCGGACTCCCAGGTCGATGCCTTAGGAGGCTGACCTCTCCACTGAACACGCACAGAAGGATAACTCTTCGACCTCAACTGTCGAACCTGCCGGTCTAGAATAGCCACCGGCTCCTCCTCGTAAGATAGATCATTGTCCAATTGGACAGTACTGAAGTCTAACACATGTGTGGGATCGTCGTGGTATCTCCGAAGCATAGATACGTGAAAAACCGGATGCACGGCTGATAAGCTAGGCGGCAAAGCTAATCTGTAAGCCACCCCTCCCACTCTGTCTAGAATCTCAAATGGACCAATATACCTAGGGCCGAGCTTGCCCTTCTTTCCGAACCTCATCACGCCCTTCATAGGCGACACTCGGAGCAATACTCGTTCACCAACCATGAAATCTACATCTCGAACCTTACGGTCCGCATAAGTCTTCTGCCTGGATTGAGCTGAACGCAATCTCTTCTGAATAGTCTTGACCTTATCCAAGGCCTCCTGAACTAAGTCCGTACCCAACAACGGAGCCTCTCCCAGTTCAAACCATCCAACTGGTGATCGACATCGCCTACCATACAATGCCTCATACGGAGCCATCTGGATGCTAGATTGGTAACTGTTATTGTAGGCGAACTCTGCTAATGGAAGAAACTGGTCCTACGAGCCTCCGAAATCAATAGCACAGGCTCGAAGCATGTCCTCTAGAATCCGAATAGTCCTCTCGGACCGGCCATCCGTCCGAGGATGAAATGCTCGTACTCAATCGAACCTCGGGTGCCTAACTCCCCGCCGGACCGCTCTCCGTAACCGCGAGGTAAACCGCGTACCCCGATCGGAGATAATAGATACCGGCACCCCATGGAGACGAACAATCTCCCTAATGTAAACCTCTCGCTAACCTCTCCGACGAGTAGGAGACAGACATTGGAATAAAGTGTGCTGATTTGGTCAACCTATCAACAATGACCCAAATAGCATCAAATTTCCTCCGAGTTAAAGGAAGTCCAAGTAACGAAGTCCATAGTGATCCGCTCCCACTTCCACTCGGGAATTTCAATCCTCTGGAATACACCACCAGGTCTCTGGTGCTCATATTTCACCTGCCGACAATTTAGACACCGAGCGACATACGCAACGATATCTTTCTTCATTCTGCGCCACCAATAGTGCTGCCGTAAGTCCCGGTACATCTTCGCGGCGCCCGGGTGAATAGAATACCGCGAACTGTGGGCCTCTGCTAAGATCAACTCTCGAATTCCTTCGACATTGGGCACACAAACTCGACCCCGCAATTTCAATACCCCATCATCATCTAGATTTACCTGTGTGGCACCTCCCCGCTGTATTGTATCTCTCAACTCACGCAAATGAGGATCATCAAATTGCCTCTCACGGATGCGCTCTAATAATGAAGAACGAGTGACCGTGCAGGCTAACACCCTGCTAGGCTCAGAAATGTCTAATCTCACGAACCGGTTGGCTAAGGCCTGGACATCTAGAGCTAATGGTCTCTGATTGACCGGAATATATGCAAGACTACCCATGCTGGCATACTTTCTACTCAATGCATCGGCCACCACATTGGCCTTACCTGGGTGATATAAAATAGTAACGTCATAGTCTTTTAGCAACTCTAACCATCTCCGCTGTCGTAGATTCAACTCCTTCTGTTTGAACAAATACTGTAAGCTTTTGTGATCAGTGTACACCTCACATGTCACACCATATAGATAATGCCTCCAGATTTTTAAGGCATGAACCACTGCTGCTAATTCAAGATCATGAACTGGATAATTCTTCTCATGTATCTTTAACTGCCTCGAAGCATAAGCGATAACCTTACCATCCAGCATCAATACCGCTCCAAGCCCTGTACGAGATGCGTCACAATAAACTGTATAAGGCCCTGTACTTGTAGGTAGTACCAACACCGGTGCGGTGGTCAAGGCTGTCTTGAGCTTCTGAAAGCTCGCCTCACACTCCTCTGACCACTGAAACTTGACACCCTTCTGGGTCAACCTGGTCATCGGGGCTGCAATAGAAGAAAACCCCTCTACAAAACGACGGTAGTAACCTGCTAATCCCAAGAAACTCCGTATCTCGGTCACTGAAGCTGGTCGAGGCCAATTCTGGACTGCCTCAATCTTCTTTGGGTCTACCTGAATACCCTCCACAGATACAATGTGACCCAGAAATGCTACCGAACTCAACCAGAACTCACATTTTGAAAATTTGGCATATAGCTGATTATCCTTCAGAGTCTGAAGAACCACTCTGAGGTGCTGCTCGTGCTCTTCCTGGCCGCGGGAGTATACCAGGATGTCATCTATGAAGACTATCACGAACAGATCTAAGTAAGGCCTGAATACCCGATTCATCAACTCCATGAATGCTGCTGGGGCATTGGTCAACCCGAAGGACATGACCAAGAACTCATAATGCCCATATCTAGA
The DNA here is from genome assembly GCA_032618575.1 of Nicotiana noctiflora. Taxonomy (NCBI): domain Eukaryota; kingdom Viridiplantae; phylum Streptophyta; class Magnoliopsida; order Solanales; family Solanaceae; genus Nicotiana; species Nicotiana noctiflora. The sequence continues at coordinate 97,927 of JASVEL010007303.1, forward strand.
GCGAAAGGTCTGTCTTAGGAATGTCAGCCGCCCTGATCTTCAGCTGATGGTAGCCTGACCTCAAGTCTATCTTCGAGAATACCCTCGCTCCCTGGAGCTGGTCAAACAAATCATCAATCCTCGGCAGTGGATATTTATTTTTGATAGTCACCTTGTTTAACCGCCGGTAATCAATACACATCCGCATCGAGCCATCCTTCTTCTTTACAAATAATACAGGTGCTCCCCAGGGGGAAACACTGGGCCTGATAAAACCCTTCTCAAGAAGGTCCTGCAACTGATCTTTCAACTCTTTTAACTCCGGCGGGGCCATACGATAGGGTGGAATAGAGATGGGCTGAGTGCCCGGTGCCAAATCAATACAGAAGTCAATATCCCTGTCGGGTGGCATGCCCGGCAGGTCTGAAGGAAAAACCTCAGGAAACTCCCGTGCAATAGGGACTGAATCAATGGAAGGAACTTCTGCGCCGGAATCACGAACATAAGCCAAATAAGCTAGACACCCCTTCTCGACCATACGTCGAGCCTTAACATAAGAAATAACAGTGCGAACAGAGTGGCTTGAGGTACCCTTCCACTCTAATCGGGGTGATTCTGGCAAGGCTAAGGTGACAGTCTTAGCATGACAATCAAGAATAGCATGGTATGGGGGCAACCAGTCCATCCCCAATATGACATCAAAATCTACCATATCCAAGAGCAACAGATCAACACGGGTCTCAAGACCCCCAAATATAACTACGCACGCACGATGCACCCGATCGACTACAATAGAGTCACCCACTGGCGTAGCCACATAAACTGGAATATCCAGAGCATAGCTGGGCACGGCCAAATACGGTGCGAAGTAGGAAGACACATAGGAATATGTAGATCCAGGGTCAAATAATACTGAAGCACCTCTGCCACACACAAGAATAGTACCTGTAATCACGGCATCCGATGCCTCTGCCTCCTGGCCTGGCTGGTAAAGCATAGAATCGGGGATCTGCACCTCCCCTCTGAGCTGCGTCTCTAGGACGACCATCAACTGGCTGACCTCTACCTCTCGCTGGACGGTCTCCACCTCTACGGTCTCGACCTCTACCTCTATAATCCCTACCCCCGCCTCTGGCTGGCTGGGCAGGCTGAGGGTCAGCTGGGGCCTGAATCATAGGACGAGGACCTCGCTGCTGAGAGTTGCCCGCTGCTATAGGGCAATTCCTGATAAAATGACCCTGGGTCGCCACAACCGTAGCAACTCTTAGACTGATAGGGCTGCTGGCCCTGACGACCTGAATGGCCTCCACGAACACTCTGAAGAGGCTGAGCATTAATAGGAGACTGGTCTGAATAATGCCCCCGAGAACCACGATCACCTGATCCACCCTGTGAAGCCTGAAGGGCGGAATGAAAAGGCCTGGAGGACCGGCCTCTATCAAAGGATTCTCTGCTACCAGAGGAAGAACCACCAAACCTGCCTGAATGACGAGGCCTCTTATCTGAAGAATAACCGCCTCCCTAGCAAGAGCCATCTCAACTCTGCGTGCTGCATTGGCTGCCTCCTGAAATGATATGTCACTCCCTACGCCCATAGCCATCTGAAGTCTGATCGGCTGATTGAGCCCATCTATAAATCTGCGGACCCTCTCCCGCTCCGTGGGAAGTATCACCACTGCATGACGAGCCAAGTCAATAAATCTCGTCTCATACCGTGTAACTGTCATAGTGCCCTGATGGAGGCGCTCAAACTGCCTCCGAAGTAAATCCCGCTGAGTAGCAAGGAGAAACTTCTCCATAAATAGTTCCGCAAACTGGTCCCATGATAGAGCTGGGGACCCTGCTGGTCGAGTCAAGCAATAATCTCTCCACCAAGTCTTGGCGGATCCTGCAAGTCTGAAGGTACAGAAGTCAACTCCGTTTGTCTCCACGATCCCCATAGTCTTGAGAATCTCATGGCAACCGAATAAAAAGTCCTGAGGATCCTCTGATGCGGCTCCACTGAATGTAGTGGTAAATAGCTTGGAGAACCGATCAAGCCTCCATAACGAATCGAAAGTCATGGCCGCTCCATCGCCGGCATAAGCTGTGGTACCTGACTGAGTGGCCACAGCGGGCCGGATTACCGGTGCTCGAGGCCGAGGAGCCACCGGCTCGCGGAGTACGAGCAACAGGAGTCCGGGCCCCTCCTCCAGCCTGAGAAGTGGCTGGGGCAACTGATAATAGACCCGCTCCGGCAATGCTATCCATAAATCCCGCTATTCTCGACCAAAGCATCCCGAGATCCGGGTAATCAAAGCCTCTCCCGGGACCCGAGCTGGGCCCACCGGGCTGCTGGAACCGGAACCTCATCATCAATCTCAATATGAGGCTCCACCTCTCGGGTAGCTGCCTGGGGCCGAGCTCTACCCCTACCACGGCCTCTAGTACGGCCTCGGCCCCCGCCCCTCACAGGAGCTGTCTGGGGCTCAGGCTGCTGGTCAGCGGACGAAGAAGTGCGTGTCCTTACTATCTGCGAAAGGACAGAATAGAAATTCAATCAGCAATTGAGGAACAAGTCGCACGACAAGAAAGAACAAATGAGAGACTTTTTCCTAACTCAATAGACTCGGAGGACAAGTACGGACGTCTCCGTACCTACCTCTCAAACTCTACTAAGCTTGTTCGTGAGTGGTGAGACCTATGTAACCTAGAGCTCGATACCAACTTGTCACGACCCGGATTTTCCCCCAACATCGGGATCGTGATGGCGCCTACTCGTGGTAGCTAGGCAAGCCACTATATTCATACTATCCCGTTTTTAACACAATTTTAATTAAATAAATGCGGAATACTTTATCGAAATGGATATAACAAATCACAAAGTGAAAATTATACCGAAATCCTCTACCCAAGACGTGGAGTCACCAACTCACAAACTACTATGGAATACTACACATAAAAGTCTGAAGGAAATATAACATAATACTGTTTGTCTCGGAACAACGAGACTACAGCTAATAACATAAATAAAGAAAGAGACGCCGGGCCTGCGGACGTCTGCAAGCTACCTCGGTCTCAAATATGATTAGCTCCCACGCAATCTACTTACTGCCGCTGCTGCTCCTGATCGTAACCTGGACCTGTGCAAAAACGCACAGAAGTGTAGCATCAGCACAACCGACCCCATGTGCTAGTAAGTGCCTGGCCTATCCCGGCGAAGTAGTGACAAGCCTAGGGCCAGACACTCACATAAACCTGTGCAATTCAATATATATATATGTGTACCACGAAATAACAAGAAATAATCAAGTATTAACACAATAAGGAATATCTTAAAGAATCCAACAATTAACCACAGTTAATAATTTCACAAAGAAAACAAAATATAATGTAAACACGAATTATATCACTTCAAGAAATAGCAAGCAATTGCACGGCATCACCCTTCGTGCTTTTACTCTCATCCTCACCAAATAAACAAATAAAGTACACGGCATCACCCTTCGTGCTTTTACTCTCATCCTCACCAAATAAACAAATAAAGTACACGGCATCACCCTTCGTGCTTTTACTCTCATCCTCACCAAGTAAACAAATAAAGTACACGGCATCACCCTTCGTGCTTTTACTCTCATCCTCACCAAATAAACAAATAAAGTACACGGCATCACCCTTCGTGCTTTTACTCTCATCCTCACATCCATAGTACGGCATGATCCTTCGTACATGGTTCAATAACAGGGCACGGCATGATCCTTCGTGCATAATCAATAAATAAACATGGCACGGCATTAACCTTCGTGCATAAATAAATAAACATGGCACGGCATCACCCTTCGTGCATTATCACTCTTCCTCACCCAAATAACAATCACGGTTAAGGGCAGAGAAAGAAACAGTAATTCATAAACCGCCCCATCAAGGGCAATCAATAATTATCTTCACAACAAGTCCCAACAAGGGAGAACAATAACAATTCATCCGTAATATATCTCAAAATAATCATTTTCCAACGACTCACGGTCATACTAGACGCCAGTGTATGGATGCTCGTCACCACAGCCCATACACCGCACTCGATCACATAACACATAACACATAATCCTATTCCCTCAAGCTAGGATAGAACAAACACTTACCTCGAGTGCTTATGAACAATTCAATCCGTGGATATGTCTTTTCTTTCAATTTGGCTCCAATTCAACCGTATCTATACACAATTGATTTAATATCAACAATTTTACTCAACAAACTAATTCTTAAGACTAAATACAACTTTTACAACATTCTGCCCGGAATAGTGAATTTCAACCCCGGGCCCACATGGTCGGAATTCGGGGTTATGACTAAAATCTGGTTACCCATTCCCCCACGAGTTCATATATATGATTTGTTTTAAAATCGGACCTCAATTCGAGGTCCAATTCCCCAATTTATGAAAAACCCTATTTTCTAACAAAAACAAGAATTTTACCATGAAAACATTTGATTTCTAATGAAAAACATGTTTAATGATGTTAGGAATTGAAAGAATTAAGTAAAAAGTGACTTACAATCGATTTGATGAAGAAGAAATCCTTGAAGAATCGCAAATGGGTGTTTTGGTTTTGTAAAAATGTGAAGAAATGACTGAAATCCGTGTTTTTCAGGTCTCTGTGTTCGCATTTGCGAACATGGGTTCGCAATTGCGAACCCCGACCAATTTCTGGAGTTTGAAAAATAAGCTAAGGCTGGGAAGTTCGCATTTGCGAACATTTGTTCGCATTTGCGAACAGTTCGCATTTGCGAACTATTGTTCGCATTTGCGAACACATGTTGTATAGGCAGTGTTCGCATTTGCGAACAATGGTTCGCATTTGCGAACCAAGGAAGTGTTGGGGAAAGTTCGCATTTGCGAACTTTTGTTCGCATTTGCGAACATAGGCTGGCACTGGGGACCTTCGCAAATGCGAACAATTGTTCGCATTTGCGAACAAGGCTGGGCCAAAGGGGGCTTCGCATTTGCGATGAAGGTTCGCATTTGCGAGCTTGTCCCCCTTCGCAATTGCGAGAAAGCTTCGCAATTGCGAAGCCAACAGCTGGGTGAAAAACCAGCAGTTCAAAAATTCAGAGTTTCATCCAACGGCCTATCAAATCTTTACCCGAGCCCCCCGGCTCCAAACCAAACATGTACACAACCTCAAAAACACATTATGGACTTGTTCGTGCGATCATATCGCCAATATCACTTCGTTTTAATCAAATCGAGCCTCAAACTCATGATTTTCATACTTTTGATTTTCATAACTTCTTAACTTGGAACTCAAGGTCCAAAACATCTCAAACGACATCCAAATGTCACCAAACTTTACAGAAATCACATATATAATATTTAAGACTTGTACCGGGCGTCGGAACCAAAATACGAGCCCGATACCAATGTCTATCAATTTATTTCCTTTAATAATTGCATCAAAAACAATTTCACATAAAAATTCATAACTTGGGCTCTAGGCCTCAGAATTCGACTCCGGACACATGTCCAAGTTCCATATTTTTCTACGGACCTCTCGGGACCATCCAATCTTGGGTCCGGATCCGTTTACCAAAAATGTTGACCGAAGTCAACCATATCAATATTAATATCAAAATTCGTCTACTTTTTTCACATATTTCACATATTTCAACATAAATCTTTTCCAGCTTTGTGCCCGGACCGTGCACGCAAATCGAGGCAACTAAAAATGAGGTTTTCAAGACCTCAAAAGCTCGGAATGATTAAATAAACAAGTGATGACCCTTTGGGTCGTCACAGAAGAGAAATTGGAAACCAAGGACCTGGGATCGAACGGACTCGAACTTTTGAGGCCAAACGGGCTGTAATCGAGTGTTTCTCCAGTGAGAACAACTCGACTAAAACCCATTAGAGACTCAAAATCTTCTAAACAGACCCCAAAATTTTTTAGGGTTCTTGAGGTTCGAATTTGGGGTTCGAATGGCTAAGGCTCGAATTGATGGAAACTAATGGTAGTTTGGGAATGAGGGAGGTCTGGTGAGGGTAAGGTGTGAGCTTGGGGTCAAGTGGAGGCGGCGCCGCCACTAGGAAGCAGTGGCGGCTAACTAGGTGTTACAACCCATATCCACACACGTTAGTTCATGCCATAAGTTAGATAACACAAATCCAAGAAGGAATTATCCTTGAGATGGTAAGAAGTTAATCCGATTAATCTTAAGTGATACAAGGGTGCATAAGGGTGATTAACAAGTATTAGAAGTTAAACGAATCAAGGTTGCTGTAACTCGTACTTTTGGGTAAACCTATAGATGCTTAGTATACTTAGGAGGTCATGATTTAAGGTATTTGAATCATATAATATCCGTATCATAATTCTTGAAGTCAAACGAGTTATGAAACAAAAGTCAACAAAAGTTGTTGCAACTTAGGTTCATAGTTTTTCCTAAACTTTAGGTCAAATGTTATGAAGTCTTTCTCCCAATATACTTGGAATTACGGGGTAATCTACCCACCAAATTGAGGATCTATGAGTCTAGTTTCCAACGCATTAAACGGTTTAGCAATACGACATTGGGATAGAGAGATATAGACATTTTCGTGAGACTGCACAAGCTGCTAGGTGCAAGTAGGTGAGTCAAGCTACTTGGTTAAATGTCGGCCCAAAAGAGGGAATTTCGGGTCAGAAAAGGAGCCCATTAAAAGGCTTATCTTCTACAATATATCCCTCTTTATATTTCACAAATAACCAGACCTAAAACCCTGCAAACTTCCTCCCAAAAAATTATCCACAAACCCTAATTGATTTTCCCTCTCTTTCAAGTTCAAATTGGGGGTAAACACTAGAGTTTGAAGAACCAAGTTAAAGGCTGAGTTATCCAACACTTAAGGTGAGTTTACTGCTATATTTCATACATTTATTCTTCTGTGAATTCATGGTAATTCGTTATATACATGTAAGAACTCACGGGACGGTGATCGGAAGCCGTGAGTTCAAGTTATTCACTTGTAGCGGACTGTTTTGTGGACTGTTTTGTGTTGCTGTTGGGCTGCGTTTTTTATTACTGTTTTGTGGAGTTTTGGAGGAGGCAGGGTGTGGAGAAACGCCATATATATGTTGGGTTGTGGTCTGCTAGTTCTTCGTAATATATTTGGGTCGTTTGATACGACTATAGTGGCCGTCATATGTATGATGTGATTAGGTTGTGTGTGGACTATTTTGGGAGGCTCAATATGTTTATTATTGATGTTGTTTAGGCTGTTTGGTGATTGTTTTGAATGGTGTGAAGTCATATATATAGGGGAGGTGCTGTCCGTTTCATCACAAAATAGGTTGTGATTGGTACATAATAGTTGTGATGCTTAAACGTTAACGATAGTGTCATTTCTCCTATTGTAGACTAAGGACTCGTGACGTTTGCATAGCTTGAGGTTGTGGCAGTATATACAAGGTATGTGTGACTATCCCTTTCCTTCTTTTGCATGACTCCTATTGTACATAATGTAATGAACGAGCTTCCAAAGATACTCTATTCTTAGAAGCTAAGAAGTACTTACATCATTTCCCCTCTTATGGAATGATTGATGTTGATGTTGCTTCTCTTATTCTTATGTTATCAATCTTGTTGGTACTTCCCGATTCCTATAAGGTTCATAGTGAAGAGTTAGTCCTAATAAGGTGTACATAGGATACCGACCTTACGTCACTCCGAAAGGTCTACAAGGTGTTTCCATGAGTCGAACATTCATTATATATATGTATCTATTTTACTCTATCGAGCTGCGCTATAGTCAGCCGGGTACGGCACCTATTGTGCAACCACTGATCAGTTGGGTTTTACCGAGCTCCACGTGGCCGGGTACGATTCTACCGAGCCTTATAATGGCCGGGTATATTTTTACCGAGCCTATTACGGCCGGGTACGATATGATGATGATGATGCCCACAGAGGCGTATGTTTTAAAGATTATTTATTTATACATATGTATCATACATTTCATGTCAGTAGCCCTCAGAGGTACTCAGATGTTACAGGTTGTATATTCTCTATCCCCGCTTACATTACTGTTCGTATTTATGGTTCTATGCCTTACATACTCAGTACTTTATTCGTACTGACGTCCTTTTATTTGTGGACGCTACATGTCGTGCTGCAGGTCCTGATAGACAGGCAGGTGTAGCTCCCCCATCACAGTAGGTTGTCCAGTTCAGTGGTGATTGGCGAGATCCCTTCTCCGGACTTGCCTTGGTCTTGGTATGCATTTTTTATATAGACATTATGGGTATGTCGGGGCCCTGTTCCGGCTATGTTGCAGAACTTATGTTCCTTTAGAGGCTCATAGATAAGTGTCGACTCATGTATAGTTTGGTATGCCTTGTCGGCTGGTTTTTGTTGATTAGTCTTTCATTTTAGCGTGGTAGCTTGTACCATATGTATATAGTTTCTTGATTGTCCTGGTCATCCCATGTTATGTAGGTTCATGCAATCATATTTTATTGTTGGTTGCCCATGATCCATGTCTACCATTTATATTGGTCTCGTTAGCCCTAAAAGATAATAAAGAAGGTTAGATAAAATGTACGTTGGTGCTCGGCAAGTATGGTCGGGTGCTAGTCATGGTCCTCCAGTTTGGGTCGTGACACTAGGGTTCATGGCTACCAATTGATATTCGAAGGAATCCGGTATGATTAGAAGTTAACTGATAGGGGGATCAGAACGTGGAGGTTGAGGCGAGTCTAGGGTGTAAAAATGGTGGTGTTTGTCCACCGTCCGCCGCCGCAGGCGAATTCAGGCGGGCGGAGGACGGCGGTGTGAGTCGGCGTTACAGGGGAGCTTTGGGTGTGCGGCTAATGAGAATAAGAGAAGAGAGAAGGGGCTAGGGTTTTGGGAATGAGTTGAAAAATCTGATTTTGGGGTCTTTGGGTATGTTAGAATGGGTATTTTAATCTAAACCGTTGGATTAAGTGATCCAACGGCTTAGATTAAATGGGGCTGACCGGGTCGGTTTGGGTATTGGGCGGGTTTAAGGGGTGGTTCTGGATGGGTTGGGCAAATGTGATTTGGGCTTAGAAGAATTAAGTTAAAAAAAATGGCCCAAATTTGATTCTCTTCTCTTTGTTGTGTTATTTTCTTTTCTTTTATTTCCTTAAAATAACACTAAAAATTCTAAAATCATAAATTAACTTATAGAACTAAATTAGTCATAAAATTACTAGTTAACTTCTAATAATAATTATCACATATAATAACAAAATAAAATTGCACAATATGGATATTAAATGCTAAAAGTACAAAAATACATATTTTTTTTTGTTATTTTCATTTTCGTAAAATAACTTAATTACTCTCAATTACAAACATGAATTTATATGCAAATGCAAACATTTTTGTATTTTATATTAATTTAAATAATAGACATGCACATGATAAAAATGCAAATAATAAGAAAAATAACACAAAAATCACAAAAATCACGCACAACACAAAACTATTTTTTTATTTTGAAATTTTTGGGAGTAATTCTCATGTAGGGCAAAAATCACGTGCTCACAGCTGCCCTTCTTTGCGTGTAAACTCGAAGAGTTTTCGTGCAAAGATAATAAGCAAATACGAGCGATTTTTGCCCGTTCGAGCATTCCGTGTAAAGCATTTTAAAAAGATCTTGACCGAGCCTTTGCTTCGGGAGGCTTCCTACATATCCTGGGTTAAGCAGGAATCAGGTCAATGTAGTTCGGGAAGTTTTGGTAGCCGGGACTACCATGGAACTGTGGTTTTACTGTCACTGCTATTTCTGCTGCTATCACTGCTTATCGATCTCCTTATTACACCATGCTAAAAGAAAAATAAAGCTGAACTAGCTATGCTATCAAACTATGAGTTACAAGATTCCTATCTATGATTCTCTTGAAAACTTGATCTTGAATCTTAGCCGATTTGCTGTAGACCTCGATCTGAATCTTGATGCTCAACAAGCTGTACGTGCTTGTTTATTTCTGTAACATTGAGTGAAATGGAGTCGGCGGAGCTTGTTACTTCAATCAGATTTTGATCAATCCGCGCTTTTGTTTACTCCAACATTTGGACTCGTTTTCTTTTGATTCTTTTCTTCTTTTCTTCATGCAGGATTGATGTTCCACTCGTAGGTTATCTCGTGTGACGACCCAAAAGGTCATCACTTGTTTTATTAATTATTTCGAGCTTTCGAGGCCTTGAAAACCTCATTTATAGTTGCCTCGATTTGCGTACATAGTCCGGGCACAAAGCTGAAAAATTCTATGTTGAAATATGTGAAATATGTGAAAAAGTTGAAGAATTTTGATATTAATATTGATATGGTTGACGTTGGTCAACATTTTTGGTAAACGGACCCGGATCCGTGATTTGACGGTCTCAGAAAATCCGTAGAAAAATATGGAACTTGGGCGTATGCCCGGAATTGAAATCCGAGGTCTAGAACCCCGGTAAAAGAATTTTTCTCTTAAATTGTTTTCTGAAAATGTTTAAGGAAAATGAAACTGAATTTTGATTAAAAAGTACTGGTATCGGGCTCGTATTTTGGTTCCGACGCCCGGTACAGGTCATATATATTGGTTAAGCGCTTCCTGGAAAGTTTGGTTGAAAACGGACGTCGTTTGACGTGTTTCGGCCTTAAATTGGAAATTTTGAAAGTTATGAAAATTTGAAAGAATTCTTGAGTTTTAAGGCTCAATTCATGGATTTTGATGTTATTTTAGCGATTTGATCACGCGAGCAAGTTCGTATGATGTTTTTGAGTTAGTGTGCATATTTGGTTTGGAGCCTCGAGGGCTCGGGTGAGTTTCGGATAGGCATCGGGGTGGTTTTGGACTTAAGAAAAACTGCAGAAAATCTGCAGCAGGCAATCCTTCTTCGCGTTCGCGTCCCTCTGGTCGCGTTCGCGATGGCCAACTTCTTCTCTTCAATGCGTTCGCGTCCCTCTGGTCGCGTTCGCGATGCCCAGCTGTTTCCCTTCATCGCGATCACGTACTACTTCACGCGTTCGCGTAGTGTAAATTTGAGCCAACCCTTTTTCTCTACGCGTTCGCGTGGACTAGCTCGCGTTCGCGTAGGCCAACCTGTAAGCCCCAGAATTTTATTCTTCGCGTTCGCGTCAAGCCCCACGCGAACGTGATGTGTAAAACCACTTCTTCATCGCGAACGCGACCGGGGTGTCGCGAACGCGGTGAACAAACTTATGCCCAGTGAATTTAAGTCAGAAAACAGAACAGAAATGGGATAAAAATCCCATTTCTGTTCAACTCACTCCTCCACAACCCCTTGGACGATTTTTGAGCGATTCTTCATCAAACTTCTTGGGTAAGTGATTCTTAACTCCCTTTTCTTCATTTCCCGTCAATATTATTTGAATTCATAAGCCTAAATAGGTGTAAATGGGTAGAGAAACTAGAGAATTGAGTATAGTAAGGGTTTTCAAAGAATTTGCGATCTAGACTTCGTTTTGGAGTCGAACTTAAGAACAAATTGTATATTTGAACTCATGGAAGAATGGGTGAACTTATTTTGGTTGGAAACTTGAGTTTCGATTATGTGGGCCCGGGGTCAATTTTTACTATTCCGGGCAGAATGTTGTAAAAACCATATTTAGCAATATGAACTAGTTTGTTAAGTAGAATTGATGATATTAAATCAATTGTGTATAGATACGATTGGATTGGAGTCAAATTCAAAAGGAAAAGGCATTTCTACGGATTGAATCTTTCGTAAACTTTCGAGGTAAGTGTTTGTTCTATCCTAGCTCGAAGGAATAGGAATTTAGTTATGAATAAATTGTTGATTAAGAGTTATTGGTGTTATACCGGTAATGGAGATAAATTGTTGAAATTATTATCAATTATTGGTTTAAAAACTGGTAATTATAAATATTGTTGATGCAAAGATTATTGGCTAAATGCCGGTAATATATTTATTTATGAATTGGGATCGTGTGGCGCGCCGACCACTTATATATATATTTATGGATTGGGATCGTGTGGCGCGCCGACCACTTATATAATAAGAAATGGGATCGTGTGGCACGCCGACCGCAAAATGATTTAAATCTTGGCATTGGCCATAGTTGCCGGTAGCCTATTGATATAGTTGGGAGCGGGTGGTACGCCTACCACAAGATGTAGTTACTACTGTGATAGTTGGGAGCGGGTGGTACGCCTACCACGAGATATGAAATGAGAAAGGAATTGAGACATGAAAGTAAGATTTATTCTGTTGATTATATTATTCTGGATATCACGAGTTATTGACTATTATTTCAGAGCAAAGTCTTTCCTTATAAATATTTTGTATATATATATATGTATTGTAATTGTACAGGTTTATATGGGTGACTGGCCTTAGTCTCGTCACTACTTCGCCGGGATAGGCCAGACACTTACCAACACATGGGGTCGGTTGTGCCGATACTACACTCTGCGCTCTTTTTGCGCAGATACAGGTTACGGACAGCAGCATCGGCAGTAGCATAATTGTGGATATTCCGTCTACTGAGACTACGAGGTTGCCTTGCAAGCGCCCGCAGGACCCGTTGTCTCTTCTATCTATGTATTTCATTCTGTTATCTCATGTAATCGAGATAAACAGCTTGTATTTTCTTTCAGACAATTATGTGTATTATTCTTAGAAGTTCGTGAGTATTGTGACACCAGTCTTGGGTAGTGTATCATACTTGGGTTTTCTTTATCATATTTGACTAAGTTTTCCGCTAATTTTGATTATTCCGCTGTAATTTATATGTTTTTAATAATAAGTCTTAATAAGAAATTGGTAATTAATGGAGGTGTAATTAATATTTGGCTTGCCTAGCTTCCATTTAGTAGGCGCCATCATGACCCCGATGGTGGGTAATTCGGGTCGTGACAAGTTGGTATCAGAGCACTAGGTTGCATAGGTCTCACAACTCACGAACAACCTTAGTAGAGTCTGAGGGATCGGTACGGAGACGTCTGTATTTATCCTCCAGACGCTACGGAGTTAGGAAAATATTCCCTTTATTCTTTCCAGTCGTGCGACTTGATCTTTTAAATGGTAAGGACACGTGCATCCTCATCTACTGACCAGCAACCTGAGGTCCCAGCAGCGGCAGCTCCTGCTAGGGGTAAGGGCCGAGGTCGAGGTCGTCCTAGAGGACAAGGTAGGGGCGGAGCTCAGCCCCGAGCAGCAGCACGAGTGGCAGAACCTCAGGTTCATATCGAGGAGGAAGTTCCAGCCCCAAGCAGCTCCAGTAGGCCCAACTCAGGTCCCAGGAGAAGCTTTGTTTTCACCGGATCTTCAGAATGCTTTGGTCCGGATAGCAGGTTTTATGGATCATATCACCAGAGCGAGGTTTATTACCGGTAGCACCAGCCACTTCTCGGCCGGAGGAGGTAATCGGACTCTCGCTACGCGTACTCCGAGCCGCGAATTCCCCGCACTCGTGTTCCCGTGATTCGACCGACTGAGGCAGCTCGGCCTATTATCGAGACTCCGTCTAATGATGGTACAGCCATGTCCGCCGACGCGTTGTGGAGATTGGACAGAGTTTACCAAGCTGTTCACTACCACATTTAGTGGCACTCCTTCAGCGGATCCACAGGATTTCCTATACAACTGCCACGAAGTTCTCCGTACTATGGGTATTGTGGAGACTAATGGTGTGGACTTTGCTACTTTTCGGTTATCCGGTTCCGCCAAGACTTGGTGGAGAGATTATTGTCTATCCAGGCCAGCGGGATCGTCATCTTTGACTTGGGAGCAGTTTGCAGAATTATTCTTGGAGAAGTTCCTTCCAGCAACTCAGCGGGAGGTTATGCGCGGACAATTTGAGCGTCTTCATCAGGGTTCTATGTCTGTCACACAGTACGAGACTAGGTCCGTGGACCTGGCTCGTCATGCTATTATCATACTTCCCACAGATCGGGAAAGGGTGAGGAGGTTTATTGATGGCTTGAATCAGCCAATTCGGCTACAGATGGCTATGGGGGCAGGAACTGAAATCACTTTTCATGAGGCGGCTAATGCAGCCCGCCGGATCGAGATGGCTCTGTCACAGGGAGCGAGACATGGATCAGATAAGAGATCTCGTAATTCGGGTAGATTCAGTGGTACCTCGTCTGGAGATAGAGATTTTTATGATAGAGGCCATCCTCCTAGGCCTTATCAGTCAGCTCTTCAGGTTTCTCATGATGCTTCAAGTGATCGTAATTCTCAGCCACGCTACTCTGATCAGCAGCCTATCAGTGCACCACCACTTCGCTATTTTCAGCATCCGAGGGCTTGTTTTACGTGCGGTGATCTTAGGAACATTGCAAAGTATTGCCCTCGAGCTTCTAACAGGTCTCACCAGCAGGGTTCTCGTGCCATGATTCAGGCCCCAGTTCCCTCACAGCCCGCCCAGCCAGCTAGAGGTAGAGGTAGAGGACATAGAGGTAGAGGTAGAGGTCATAGAGGTGGAGCTCAGACCGATAGAGGAAGAGACCAGCCAGCAGCTGATCGTCCTAGAGATACTGCTCAGGGTGGTGGGGCACCGCCCCGATGTTATGCACTTCCCGCCAGACCAGAGGCTGAGTCTTCTGATGCCGTCATTACAGGTATTATTTTGGTTTGTGATAGAAAGGCATCAGCATTATTTGACCCCTGGGTCTACATATTCGTACGTGTCTTCCTATTTTGCACCATACTTGGTTCAGCCCAGTGATCCACTGAGTGTTCCTGTTCATGTGTCTACACCAGTAGGCAATTCTATTGTGGTTGATCGAGTTCATCGGTCATGTATTATAGTAATTGAGGGTCTTGAGACCCGTGCTGATTTATTACTCCTAAATATGGTGGACTTTGATATTATACTAGGCATGGACTGGCTATCCCCATATCATGCTGTTTTAGATTGCCATACCAAGACCGTGACTTTAGCTCTGCCGAATTTGCCTCGTATAGAGCGGAAAGGAATTTAGGTCATACTTGTCGCAATGTTATTTCTTATGTTAAGGCTCAGCATATGGTTGGAAAAGGATGTTTGGCTTATTTTGCCTATGTATGTGATTCCAGTGCTGAGGTTCCTTCTATTGACTCTGTGCCTGTGGTTCACAAATTTCCTAAAGTATTTCCTTCAGACTTGCCAGGTATTCCGTCAGAGTTAAAAGAATTGAAGGAACAGTTGCAGGATTTACTTGAAAAGGGTTTCATTAGACCCAGTGTTTCGCCGTGGGGTGCACCCGTATTATTTGTAAAGAAGAAAGATGGTTCGATGAGAATGTGCATTGACTATCGACAGTTAAACAAGGTGACTATCAAAAATAAATATCCACTTCCGCGAATTGATGATTTATTTGACCAACTTCAGGGTGCCAAGGTATTTTCAAAGATAGATTTGAGATCTGGCTATCATCAAGCTGAAGATTAGGGCATCTGATGTCCCTAAGACAGCGTTCCGCACCCGGTATGGACATTATGAATTTCTGGTCATGTCTTTTGGGTTGACAAATGCTCAAGCAGCTTTTATGGAATTAATGAATCGGGTGTTCCGGCCTTATTTAGACTTGTTTGTAATAGTCTTCATTGATGACATATTAATATATTCCCGCAGTTAGGAGGAGCATGCGCAACATCTCAGAGTGGCCTTGCAGACTCTAAGAGATAGCCAGCTATATGCAAAATTTTCAAAGTGTGAATTTTGGCTAAGTTCAGTTGCATTCCTGGGTCATATTGTGACGGCAGCAGGTATTCAGGTTGATCCGAAGAAAATTGAGGCAGTCAAGAGCTGGCCTAGACCGACATCAGCCACGGATATTCGGAGTTTCTTGGGGTTAGCGGGTTATTATCGCCGATTCGTAGAAGGATTTTCGTCTATTGCAACCCCACTGACCAGATTGACCCATAAGGGTGTTCAATTTGAATGGTCCGATGAATGTGAGGCGAGCTTTCAAAAGCTCAAGATAACCTTGACCACAGCATCGATATTGGTTTTACCCACATGTACGGGACCTTATACTATTTATTGTGATGCTTCCCGTATTGGGCTTGGTGCAGTGTTAATGCAGGATGGCAAGGTTATTGCCTATGCTTCGAGGCAGTTGAAGATTCATGAGAAGAATTATCCAATGCATGATCTAGAATTGGCGGCGATTATTCACGCATTGAAGATCTGGAAGCATTATTTGTATGGTGTAGCATGTGAAGTATACACCGATCATAAGAGTCTTCAGTATTTGTTTAAGCAGAAAAAGTTGAATATGAGGCAGAGAAGGTGGCTAGAGTTGCTAAAAGACTATGATGTTACTATTTTATATCACCCAGGTAAGGCCAATGTGGTGGCCGATGCATTGAGTAGAAAGTCTGCCAGCATGGGTAGTCTTGCATATATTCCGGTCAGTCAGAGTCCATTAGCTATAGATGTCCAGGCCTTAGCTAACCGGTTCGTGAGATTAGACATTTCTGAGCCTAGCAGGGTGTTAGCCTGCACGGTTGCTCGTTCTTCTTTATTAGAGCGTATCCGTGAGAGGCAATTTGATGATCCTCATTTGCATGAGTTGAGAGATACAGTACAGCGGGGAGGTGCCACACAGGTAAATCTAGATGATGATGGGATATTGAAATTGCAGGGTCGAGTTTGTGTGCCCAATGTCGAAGGGATTCGAGAGTTAATCTTAGCGGAGGCCCACGGTTCGCGGTATTCTATTCACCCATGCGCCGCGAAGATGTACCAGGACTTACGTTAGCACTATTGGTGGCGCAGAATGAAGAAAGATATCGTTGCGTATGTCGCTCGGTGTCTAAATTGTCAGCAGGTGAAATATGAGCACGAGAGACCTGGTGGTGTATTCCAGAGGATTGAAATTCCCGAGTGGAAATGGGAGCGGATCACTATGGATTTCGTTACTGGACTTCCTTTGACTCGGAGGAAATTTGATGCTATTTGGGTCATTGTTGATAGGCTGACCAAGTCAGCACACTTTATTCCAGGTATCTGTCTCCTACTCGTCGGAGAGGTTAGCGGAGGTTTACATTAGGGAGATTGTTCGTCTCCGTGGAGTGCCAGTATCTATTATCTCTGATCGGGGTACGCAGTTTACCTCGCGGTTCTGGAGAGCGGTCCAGCAGGAGTTAGGCACCCAGGTTCAGTTGAGTACAGCATTTCATCCTCGGACGGATGGCCAGTCCGAGAGGACTATTCAGATTCTAGAGGACATGCCTCGAGCCCGTGTTATTGATTTCGGAGGCTCGTGGGACCAGTTTCTGCCATTAGCAGAGTTCGCCTACAATAACAGTTACCAATCTAGCATCCGGATGGCTCCGTATGAGGCGTTGTATGGTAGGCGATGTCGATCACCAGTAGGATGGTTTGAACCGGGAGAGGCTCGGTTGTTAGGTACAGACTTAGTTCAGGAGGCCTTGGATAAGGTCAAGACTATTCAGGAGAGATTGCGTTCAGCTCAGTCCAAGCAGAAGACTTATGCGGATCGTAAGGTTCGAGATGTAGATTTCATGGTTGGCGAACGAGTATTGCTCCGAGTGTCGCCTATGAAGGGCGTGATGAGGTTCGGGAAGAAGGGCAAGCTTAGCCCTAGGTATATTGGTCCATTTGAGATTCTAGACAGAGTGGGAGGGGTGGCTTACAGATTAGCTTTGCCGCCTAGCTTATCAGCCGTACATCCAGTTTTTCACGTATCTATGCTTCAGAGATACCACGGCGATCCCACACATGTGTTAGACTTCAGTACTGTCCAATGGGACAATGATCTATCTTACGAGGAGGAGTCGGTGGCCATTCTAGACCGGCAGGTTCGACAGTTGAGGTCGAAGGGTTATCCTTATGTGCGTATTCAGTGGAGAGGTCAGCCTCCTGAGGCATCGACCCGGGAGTCCGAGTCTGATATGCGGAGCCGCTACCCACATTTGTTTCCTGACTCAGGTACTTCTTTCTTTTGTCCGTTCGAGGACGAACGGTTGTTTTAGAGGTGGAGATTGTGACGACCCAAAGGGTCATCACTTGTTTTATTAATCATTTCGAGCTTTCGAGGCCTTGAAAACCTCATTTATAGTTGCCTCGATTTGCGTACACAGTCCGGGCACAAAGCTGGAAAATTTTATGTTGAAATATGTGAAATATGTGAAAAAGTTGAAGAATTTTGATATTAATATTGATATGGTTGACTTTGGTCAACATTTTTGGTAAACGAACCCGGATCCGTGATTTGACGGTCGCAGAAAATCCGTAGAAAAATATGGAACTTGGGCGTATGCCCGGAATTGAAATCCGAGGTCTAGAACCCCGGTAAAAGAATTTTTCTGTTAAATTGTTTTCTGAAAATGTTTAAGGAAAATGAAACTAATTTTTTATTAAAAAGTACTGGTACCGGGCTCGTATTTTGGTTCCGACGCCCGGTACAGGTCATATATATTGGTTAAGCGCTTCCTGGAAAGTTTGGTTGAAAACGGACGTCGTTTGACGTGTTTCGGCCTTAAATTGGAAATTTTGAAAGTTATGAAAATTTGAAAGAATTCTTGAGTTTTAAGGCTCAATTCATGGATTTTGATGTTATTTTAGCGATTTGATCGCGCGAGCAAGTTCGTATGATGTTTTTGAGTTAGTGTGCATATTTGGTTTGGAGCCTCGAGGGCTCGGGTGAGTTTCGGATAGGCATCGGGGTGGTTTTGGACTTAAGAAAAACTGCAGAAAATATGCAGTAGGCAATCCTTCTTCGCGTTCGCGTCCCTCTGGTCGTGTTCACGATGGCCAACTTCTTCTCTTCAACGCGTTCGCGTCCCTCTGGTCGCGTTCGCGATGCCCAGCTGTTTCCCTTCATCGCGATCGCGTACTACTTCACGCGTTCGCGTAGTGTAAATTTGAGCCAACCCTTTTTCTCTACGCGTTCGCGTGGAATAGCTCGCGTTCGCGTAGGCCAACCTGTAAGCCCTAGAATTTTCTTCTTCGCGTTCACGTCAAGCCCCACGCGAACGCGATGTGTAAAACTTCTTCTTCATTGCGAACGCGACCGGGGTGTCGCGAACGCGATGAACAAACTTATGCCCAGTGAATTTAAGTCAGAAAACAGAACAGAAACGGGATAAAAATCCCATTTCTGTTCAACTCACTCCTCCACAGCCCCTTGGACGATTTTTGAGCGATTCTTCATCAAACTTCTTGGGTAAGTGATTCTTAACTCCCTTTTCTTCATTTCCCGTCAATATTATTTGAATTCATAAGCCTAAATAGGTGTAAATGGGTAGAGAAACTAGAGAATTGAGTATAGTAAGGGTTTTCAAAGAATTTAGAATCTAGACTTCGTTTTGGAGTCGAACTTAAGAACAAATTGTATATTTGAACTCATGGAAGATTGGGTGAACTTATTTTGGTTCGAAACTTGAGTTTCGATTATGTGGGCCTGGGGTCGATTTTTACTATTCCGGGCAGAATGTTGTAAAAACCATATTTAGCAATATGAACTAGTTTGTTAAGTAGAATTGATGATATTAAATCAATTGTGTATAGATTCGATTGGATTGGAGTCAAATTCAAAAGGAAAAGGCATTGCTACGGATTGAATCGTTCGTAAACTTTCGAGGTAAGTGTTTGTTCTATCCTAGCTCGAAGGAATAGGAATTTAGTTATGAATAAATTGTTGATTAAGAGTTATTGGTGTTATACCGGTAATGGAGATAAATTGTTGAAATTATTATCAATTATTGGTTTAAAAACTGGTAATTATAAATATTGTTGATACAAAGATTATTGGCTAAATGCCGGTAATATATATATTTATGAATTGGGATCGTGTGGCGCGCCGACCACTTATATATATATTTATGGATTGGGATCGTGTGGCGCGCCGACCACTTATATAATAAGAAATGGGATCGTGTGGCACGCCGACCACAAAATGATTTAAATCTTGGCATTGGCCATAGTTGCCGGTAGCCTATTGATATAGTTGGGAGCGGGTGGTACGCCTACCACAAGATGTAGTTATTGATATAGTTGGGAGCGGGTGGTACGCCTACCACAAGATGTAGTTACTGTGATAGTTGGGAGCGGGTGGTACGCCTACCACGAGATATGAAATGAGAAAGGAATTGAGACATGAAAGTAAGATTTATTCTGTTGATTATATTATTCTGGATATCACGAGTTATTGACTATTATTTCGGAGCAAAGTCTTTCCTTATAAATATTTTGTACATATATATATATGTATTGTAACTGTACAGGTTTAAGTGGGTGACTGGCCTTAGCCTCGTCACTAGTTCGCTGGGATAGGCCTGGCACTTACCAGCACATGGGGTCGGTTGTGCTGATACTACACTCTGCGCTCTTTTTGCGCAGATACAGGTTACGGACAGCAGCAGCGGCAGTAGCGACTTGTGGATTTTCCGACTACTGAGACTACGAGGTAGCCTTGCAGGCGTCCGCAGTACCCGTTGTCTCTTCTATCTATGCTTTTCATTCTGTTATCTCATGTAATCAAGATAAACAGCTTGTATTTTCTTTCAGACAATTATGTGCATTATTCTTAGAAGTTCGTGAGTATTGTAACACCTGTCACGACCCGGATTTTTCCCCCAACATCGGGATCGTGATGGCGCCTACTCGTGGTAGCTAGGCAAGCCTCTTTATTCATACTATCCTGTTTAACAATACTTCATAATATTAATTAAACAAGTGCGGAAGACTTTATAAAAATAGAAATAAGTAGTTTCAAGGTATCTGATACTGAAATCCTCTACCCAAGACGTGGAGTCACCAACTCATGAACTACTACATGAATACTACACATAAAGGTCTGGAAGAAATATAACATAATCTGTTTGTCTCGGAACAAGGAGACTATAGCTAGCAACATAATAAAAGAAAGAGACGTCGGGCCTGCGGACGCCTGCAAGCTACCCCTGTCTCAAGATGCTCAACTTCCACACAAAAGATCTACTGCTGCTCCTGATCGAATCCTGGACCTGTGCAAAAATGCACAGAAGTGTAGTATCGGCACAACCGACCCCATGTGCTGGTAAGTGCCTGGCCTATCCCGGCGAAGTAGTGACAAGCCTAGGACCAGACACCCACATAAACCTGTGCAATTCAATATATATATGTGTACCACAAAATAACGAGAAATAACCAAGTATTAACACAATAAGGAATATCTCAAAGAATTCAACAATTAACCACAGTTAATAAATTCACAAGGAAAAACAAAGTATAATGTAAACACAAGTAATATCAATTCAAGAAATAGCAAGCAGTTGCACGCGGCATCACCCTTCGTGCTTTTACTCTCATCCTCACCAAATAAACAAATAAAGTACACGGCATCACCCTTCGTGCTTTTACTCACATCCTCACATCCATAGTACGGCATGATCCTTCGTACATGGTTCAATAACAGGGCACGACATGATCCTTCGTGCATAATCAATAAATAAACATGGCACGGCATTAACCTTCGTGCATAAATAAATAAACATGGCACGGCATCACCCTTCGTGCATTATCACTCTTCCTCACCCAAATAACAATCACAGTTAAGGGCAAAGAAAGAAACAATAATTCATAAACCGTCCCATCAAGGGCAATCAATAATTATCTTCACAACAAGTCCCGACAAGGGAGAACAATAACAATTCATCTGTAATATATCTCAAAATAATCATTTTTCAACGACTCACGGTCATACTAGACGCCGGTGTATGGATGCTCGTCACCACAGCCCATACACCGCACTCGATCACATAACACATAGCACATAATCCTATTCCCTCAAGCTAGGATAGAACAAACACTTACCTCGAAAGTTCAAGGCCAACTCAATGCTTACGCACCGCTTTTCCTTTTAAATTTGTCTCCAAATGCTTCAAATCTATTCACAAACAATTCGAAATACTCAACACGAATCGTAGGAATGAATTGGATAATAAATTTACTAATTTTCCGGATAAAATCCGAAATATATTTTAAAATTCAATAGTGGGACCCACATTTTGAATCCCGAAAAAAACTTGCGAAATCCAAACACTCATTCCGATATGAGTTCAACCATACCAAAATTACTAAATTTCGATAACATTTCGACCCTCAAATCCTCAAATCTATTCGAGAGGGTTTCTAAGCTTTTCCCGCAAAATTCATGGATTTAATGACAAAACTTGCAATAGACTCGAGTAATATAACCACAATTAAGTTAAGAACACTTACCCCGTTGTTTTCTATGAAAATTTCTCGAAAATCGCCTCTTCCCGAGCTCCAATTTGACAAAAAATGGAAAATGGGACAAATCCCATTTTCCAGAAATAAGTATTCTGTCCAGAAATTCGCGGGTACTGTTCACGCGTTTTTACTGTACACGGTACTGTACACGGGGTACTGTACAAGGTACTGTACACTGGGGTACTGTACACTGGGTACTGTACACGGTACTGTACATGGGGGACTGTACACGGACTGTACATGGGCTACTGTTCATGTGCACTGTTCATGTGCATTGTTCATGTGCACTGTTCACAGCAGATTTTTCTGCAATTTTCTGCCAATTTTCTAAGTCCCGATTTATTCCGAGACACCTCCGAAACACTCCCGAGTCCTCGGGGATCCAAACCAAATATGCACATTGACTCTAAAACATCATACGAACTCGCTCGAGTGGTCAAATCGCCGAAATAACATCAAAATCATCAATTTTCATCAAATCAAGGCCTAAGTTTCCAAAAACTTCCGAAAATACACTTTCGATCAAAAACCGGACCAAACGATGTCCGAATAACCTGAAAATTTGCGTACATATCCAAAATCACCTAACGAAGCTACTGCACCTGTCGGAATTCCATTCCCACTCCCGGATCAAAATATCACCTATCGATCGGATTCCGCCAAAATTCCAACTTCGCCAAAATAGGCTAACTTCTTCACCGGACCTCCAAAATTACTTCCGATTGCGCTCCTAAGTCTTAAATCATCCCCCGAAACTAACCGAATCATCGGAATTCAGTTCCGAGCCCTTTAACTCATAAGTCAACATTGGGTTGACTTTTCCAACTTAAGCTTTCCTTAAAGAGATTAATTGTCCCTTTTCCTACCAAAATCAATCCGAGTTGACTCAAAGTTTGCACACAAGTCACATTCGACATTACGGACTTGTACCAATTTTTGGAATCGCATTTTTCAAAAACCTTCAAATTCCTATATTTAGCCAAATGACTTCAAAATGACCTCCGGACATCCGAATTCACTTCCGATCGCTTTTCCAACTCCAAAATCACCATACAGATCTATTCCCAGACTCGGAATCCCAAATGGACATCTATAACTCTGAAATGCCTTCCAACCCAAATTTATGAAATTTTTCTAAAATACTAACTTCCACCATATATGCCGAAATGCTCACGGGTTATCAAAAACCAAATCCGGACATACGCCCAAGTTCAAAATCATCATACGAGCATGCTAGAACATTTAGATCCCAATTCCGAGGTCATTTACTCAAAATTCCAATCCTAGTTCATTTCTTCAACTTTAAGCTTTCAAAATGAGAATTTCCATTTAGATTTGACTCCAAACTTCGTGAATTTTAATTCTGACCATACACACAAGTCAATATACCTGAGATGAAGCTGTTCATGGCCTCAATCTGCTGTATGACGCGTCGGGGCTCAAAACGACCGGTCGGGTCGTTACAATCTCCCCACTTAAACATACGTTCGTCCTCGAACGTGCTGAGAACTACAATGATGTAGTCTCAAATAACTTGTTTAACACATCGCGCACCTTCCCGTGCTACCACTACTTAGTTGAGCACATTAGCTATATAATTTTGTAGATATAATTCTTTATTCAAGCGAATAAGCCATTAGGCCAAATTCCAACACCCTGAATTTCCTACCAAGTCTGTTTCCATCATTCGACCACCATATCAATCTCCACACGTTGTACTCAAACATTAATGCATAACTTTGTTGAATTTACACTTCGCATCACTTTACTCATATGACCATAATAACATTCTTTATTTACTATAGTTGCCTACAATACCCAAATACCGATAGAAACCTATTATTAGGTTAAGTCTTATTCCAACACTTTCATATACTGCCAACGATAAATAAAACACGGGCTAAACCGTAATAATTCCTCAGATCAGCCATTTATGAAGCCATTTTTCTTTTGACTGATATTACAACGGATTTTGGAGCCAAACCTCGATATTACCTTTCTAACCAACTGAAATCACATATGCTCGCTCTCAATAATGACTCCAACGATCATTTCGATCATAACACACTGCATTGGTGACATGACACCTCAAACACCGGCCTAAGCCGCGACGAGCAAAACACACGCTCCAATAGAAACGTCCGAACATACTCAAATCATGACAACTGTCTCCAACAAAAGAGCTGTAATTCAATTCCTTTGCACCATCATAACATAGAACTGATATCCCGTCTCACATCATAGAGTACCTGAATCCTCCTCGAGAGGTCATAACATCACGTGGCCTTGCCACGATTCGTGATTCTATCCAAACACTATTACTCATGAAGCACCTCAAGTTACCAAGCTCAAACGGTCAGCCACACACAGATCTAGGTCCGAACCCAAGCAATCAACCTCACCCACGGTGAAACAATTAATGTATGTTATCAAATCCTGAAAGGACACAACCGATGTGCCATTCACCGAGCGATACTCAATACGGACTTTTCCTCAGAAGCCAGAAAGTATTGTATACCAGGTAACATATAACTAAGTCTATTTTTACATTACACTGTTGCGACGTGCAACCCGCTCCAATGACATACCCATGGCAGCGTGCCACCCGATCCAGATACCATACTTGTGGGTAAAACCAATACCGGTGCTGTGGTCAAGGCTGTTTTGAGCTTTTGAAAGCTCGTCTCACATTCATCTGACCATTCAAATTGAACACCTTTCTGTGTCAATCTGGTCAGTGGGGTTGCAATAGATGAAAACCCATTCACGAATCGCCGATAATAACCCGCTATTCCCAAGAAACTCCAAATCTCTGTGGCTGATGTCGGTCTAGGCCAGTTCTTGACTACCTCAATCTTCTTCGGATCAACCTGAATACCTGTTGCCGTCACAATATGACCTAGGAATGCAACTGAACTTAGCCCAAAATGCACACTTCAAAAATTTTGCATATAGTTGGCTATCTTTCAGAGTATGCAATGTCACTCTGAGATGCTGCGCATGCTCCTCCTAACTGCAGGAGTAAGTCAATATGGAACAATGAAGACTACAACAAACAAATCTAAATAAGGCACGAACACCTCATACGTATGCACATATCCATGACTCTGAAGTCTGGCCATAAGAGTTGTTCTTAGATTATAACATTGTCAATTAACCCTGTTATCAAATATCTTATTCCAAAACTCCCACTTTAGTCACAATGAAGTATGGAAACCTCATGATTACTTTCCCGAATTAATGCGTCATATTTATTCTTACCTGGTGCTCGTCTCAAAGTCTAGAACTCAACGGTCACAAAATAAAAATGGCTAAATATGAATAGAAACTATGCAAGGATTGTCAAATAATCCTAACAAGCATGGCTCAAATTTAGGGTATTATGCTAGATTTTTATTTCCAGAAAGGGAAAATTTTATACACAAACTTTTCACCACCAGGACCTTGTCCTCATATAATATTCACCGCAGCTTGCAGCTCGGTTTTTAAAACAAATATTTTCACGCTATACAAAAATTTTGAGGATCTCATCCTCCACTCTAAATCACAAGTATTTGCACATTGTGCCACCGATGTTTTTCATTTCCTTTCTTTCTTCTTTTCAATTATTGTCCGTCAAAGAGTATCACAGCATAAAAGAACCCTCATACCGACAGGGTATACAATTTAACCATTGAAAATAGTTATTTCGGGAATTACATCAATTCTCATTGTAATAATTAATATAAAGTCACTTTTGACCTCATCAATATTCCTAGTGACCAATACATAATAATAGAGATAATTATCTCCATTTAATAGCATAGTGTGAGTATTCACATAAGTAGATTTGATGATTACGAAGATCACTCATTAGCAGAGCATATTAAGAGGACTTGCCTCAATTCTTCAAAGATCAAATCAAATTGAGGAAAAATATTCCTTTTATAACAATCAGAATTGTACATGTGATAACATCATCTGGTGTAGTGACCTCAGTCACACCATAGAAATTATGTCAACAACTAGATCTCCGCCTCTAACATCCTGACCTCTAACTCTGGCTGGTTATGTGAGCTAAGTATTGACTGCAATGCGCACGTGGCTTGAGTGCCTTCGTTAATTATATTTCTCCAACCTGCCACATTCATAACAACTACTTTGAGGATCAGCTAACTTATTGGACATGACGACATATTCGGACACTGTCATAATAACCTGCATGATCGTTCAGACCATACATGCCATACCTTTCAAAGAGTCAGGGAGGTAAACTCTTCCAAAACATTTCTACTAATAGGGTTGAGTAGGTAATGTCGCATTGGCCGATCTGCCCTATTCATAGGCTTGTCACAAACATTGACGACCAATTACCTCTCTTGCTATGCTAGCTTGACACTGTGGAACTACCCTATTTGCTCATATACTCTTTATTATTCTTTGGGATGATTCTTACCCCCTGTAGAGTACTAAGCCTCAAATATGCATAATTTATTTGGGGGACCTTTCCATACCATATATATACATTCCAAGCCAAAACTGACATAACATATGGCCATCCGATCCATTCACTAATAGTGGATTTCCCCCTT
Organism: Nicotiana noctiflora; assembly: GCA_032618575.1. NCBI lineage: Eukaryota > Viridiplantae > Streptophyta > Magnoliopsida > Solanales > Solanaceae > Nicotiana > Nicotiana noctiflora. The sequence continues at coordinate 124,660 of JASVEL010007303.1, forward strand.
TTGGCTATAAGTCAAAGTCACAACATCTGATAGTCCACAATAATTATCCTTCACAGCTTCAAATTAATCAACCAGACGCCAAGGTCCATTAAAACCACAACCGGTTAGTAAATACATTATGTTTCCACTACTTCACTCGCTACCTGAAACACAGTAGAATCAACCCTCTCACCTTCAACTATTCCCGCATTCTGCAATATCTCATAGCAACAATCAATAAATTACCTTAGGTTCTCAAATGATGCACCACTGAAAGAGATAGCGAAGAGTTTGGTGAAACTTATCCGAAACTCCATAAAACTTCTGAAGGCATCGTTGATCTATCACTAGCCTGTGCCATTGTCGGCTGAAGAAGCAGTACATGCCTTCGCCATTCGTGGGAAGACAAGAGTAGAAATTCAACTTAACATTTGAAGAACAAACTCGCACGATAGGAAAGAATGAAGGGAATATTTTCCTAACTCCGTAGCCTCTGGGGGATAAATACAGACGTCTCCGTACCGATCCCTCAGACTCTACTAAGGTTGTTCGTGAGTTGTAAGACCTGTGCAACCTAGTGCTTTGATACCAACTTGTCACGACCCGGATTTTTCTCCCAACATCGGGATCGTGATGGTGCCTACTCGTGGTAGCTAGGCAAGCCTCTTTATTCATACTATCCTGTTTAACAATACTTCATAATCTTAATTAAACAAGTGCGGAAGACTTTATAAAAATAGAAATAAGCAGTTTCAAGGTAAAACAATACTGAAATCCTCTACCCAAGACGTGAAGTCACCAACTCACGAACTACTACATGAATACTACACATAAAGGTCCGGAAGAAATATAACATAATCTGTTTGTCTCGGAACAAGGAGACTATAGCTAGCAACATAATAAAAGAAAGAGACGTCGGGCCTGCGGACGCCTGCAAGCTACCTCTGTCTCAAGATGCTCAACTTCCACACAAAAGATCTACTGCTGCTCCTGATCGAAACCTGGACCTGTGCAAAAATGCACAGAAGTGTAGTATCAGCACAACCGACCCCATGTGCTGGTAAGTGCCTGGCCTATCCCGGCGAAGTAGTGACAAGCCTAGGACCAGACACCCACACATAAACCTGTGCAATTCAATATATATATGTGTACCACAAAATAACAAGAAATAACCAAGTATTAACACAATAAGGAATATCTCAAAGAATTCAACAATTAACCACAATTAATAAATTCACAAGGAAAAACAAAGTATAATGTAAACACAAGTAATATCAATTCAAGAAATAGCAAGCAGCTGCACGGCATCACCCTTCGTGCTTTTACTCTCATCCTCACCAAATAAACAAATAAAGTACACGGCATCACCCTTCGTGCTTTTACTCTCATCCCCACATCCATAGTACGGCATGATCCTTCGTACATGGTTCAATAACAGGGCACGGCATGATCCTTCGTGCATAATCAATAAATAAACATAGCACGGCATTAACCTTCGTGCATAAATAAATAAACATGGCACGGCATCACCCTTCGTGCATTATCACTCTTCCTCACCCAAATAACAATCACAGTTAAGGGCAAAGAAAGAAACAGTAATTCATAAACCGTCCCATCAAGGGCAATCAATAATTATCTTCACAACAAGTTCCAACAAGGGAGAACAATTAAAATTCATCTGTAATATATCTCAAAATAATCATTTTTCAACGACTCACGGTCATACTAGACGCCAGTGTATGGATGCTCGTCACCACAGCCCATACACCGCACTCGATCACATAACACATAGCACATAATCCTATTCCCTCAAGCTAGGATAGAACAAACACTTACCTCGAAAGTTCAAGGCCAACTCAATGCTTACGCACCGCTTTTCCTTTTAAATTTGTCTCCAAATGCTTCAAATCTATTCACAAACAATTCGAAATACTCAACACGAATCGTAGGAATGAATTGGATATTAAATTTACTAATTTTCCGGATAAAATCCGAAATATATTTTAAAATTCAATAGTGGGACCCACATTTTGAATCCCGAAAAATACTTGCGAAATCCAAACACCCATTCCGATATGAGTTCAACCATACCAAAATTACTAAATTTCGATAACATTTGACCCTCAAATCCTCAAATCTATTCGAGAGGGTTTCTAAGCTTTTCCCGCAAAATTCATGGATTTAATGACAAAACTTGCAATAGACTCGAGTAATATAACCACAATTAAGTTAAGAACACTTACCCCGGTGTTTTCTATGAAAATTTCTCGAAAATCGCCTCTTCCCGAGCTCCAATTTGACAAAAAAAATGGAAAATGGGACAAATCCCATTTTCCAGAAATAAGTATTTTGTCCAGAAATTCGCGGGTACTGTTCACGCATTTTTACTGTTCACGTACTGTACACGGTACTGTTCACGGTACTGTTCACGGTACTGTACACGGGGTACTGTACACGGTACTGTACATGGGGTACCGTACACGGACTGTACATGGGCTACTGTTCATGTGCACTGTTCACAGCAGATTTTTCCAGTTAAAGGACAATCGAGACGGGATTAATTTATTTAATTTAGAGTCGCCACTTGGGAAAATAATGGTGTCCCAAGTCACCGGTTTAATCCCGACCCGAGGAAATTTATGACTCTGTAATACAGTCTGCGAAACTAGAAACCTGGATAAGGAATTCTGTTAACCCGGGAGAAGGTGTTAGGCACTCCCGGATTCCGTGGTTTTAGCACGGTCGCTCAATTGCGATTTTTGTTTCTATCTGATTCTTTTATATATTTTAACTGTGCGCTTTTAATGCTCCGCTCTTATTCTTAGAAGAATTGCGACGTCACGAAAACACATTTCGAGTCACACCGCAACCAGTACGCCTGTGACTTTAATGTATTTCAGTTTCGCCGAGAGTAAGATTTGGGTCACATAAATGCGCACCCGTGTTTAGGAAAGTAATTTGCTTACAAATCGCGCCTAAAGAATCTATCGTCCTTATTTACTTCGGGAAAAGACCGTGAAATTAACTAAACGGTCTTTCCAAGGCTAAGTTTTCATAACAACTGATTAGAGTGCCCCGCGATTGTGTACTTGCGTTTGGCGAGGCTCATCTCATTATTACTAAAGCCAATCCTATGATGAACTATATTCTCTACTTGTTTTGTCTCTAACAACAAAGAAAAAATGTAATTGTTTATCATTACCTACTAGTTTTATATTTTTGTTTTTATCATTTTGGGCCATCCAATAGAGCCTTGACTCAAAATTAACTGCCGGAAGACAATTTCCTTTTTACTTTGCTCTTAAATTACTTAAGCTTCAATTTGTATTCAAATTAGTTAAGCTAATTAGTTAACAGAAAAATTTGTTTTATTTAAGAAAAGAATATTGAACATGCTTCAGATTTTAATCTAATCTAACTGATAATCAGTTTTCGTGTAAATGATCTAGATCATGGTAGATATACATGAACTAAAGTGTACTGATAATCTAATAGCAACGAAGTGATATATCAATCGTCCAGATTCCCTTTTTAAACAAACTATAGATAAAACGGGATTTACATGCTTATCATTACAATTAACTACTTGAACATTGAACACGATACTACTAATTCATAACTTTCGACCAAGCTACCATCATTATGCCTCTATTTACTTCTACACTGGGTGTTAGTTATTATACACTCTTAACTTGAACAAATTAACACCACTAACATAACAACATGTATTTCACCGATTCACCTGCCCATTACATAGTGTGTTTCCAGTAGACCACTTCTACTGTGATAGGTTAGGGAAATATGAAGTTCACATAGTTACAATCCATACAATCTATTACATGTTCGGGTTCTCCTTAATGAGTACACATGTATTTAACTAAATTTTGATATGGATTAAAAGGACATGATAATCAATAAGCTAAGTTTTATTGCTTCAATTCATGTTACAGCTTCAGGCAGTAGTGAAGTACCTGGAAATCAGCAAAATAAGAGAGTGGAGATCAGTTAAGCCGATGAAACCAAGTAACAGCAAGTCAACAACAACAAGCACCACAACAATGACCCAACCAGTAGAACACTCAGCAACAATCAGCAGTAGATCAATGACTCAGCCAGCACAACAACAACACAAGAACAACAGGCAGTGGCAATCACAGTCACACTCAGCAGACCAGTGGCCAAACAATAGTCCCAACAGCAGAATCAACAACAACCAATGGCAGTCACAGCCACAGTAGCACAGCAACAATAACAACACAAGAACAACAGCAACCAAACGACCACTATAACCAATAGCAAAGCACAACCACAGCAGTAGCAAAAGAAAGACCACAGGACTGCAACAACCACAACAAATGAAACAGTAACCACCACAGCCAATGAAACAGTAACTTCAGTCTATCCTGTTTGTTTTCTCTGTATTTTGGTTTTAATATCGTTTTCCCTCCCCTTTCTTTTTAACTTCCAGCTCTCTCTATCTATATCTTTTGTATGTGTGTCTATATTTTTGAATCCTTACTGTGTGTCTGTGTATCTCTACTGTGTGTATCTCTCCCCAAAGTCCCTGATGAACTCTGTGTGTCCCTATGAATGCCTAAGCCTCTCCTTATATAGATTTTTTTTCATCCAGCTCCTAGTGGTACCCCCCTTGACTGAATCCCCAACCCATCATATTCCCTGCACTCTCCACTATCCAGTGTCCAGGTATGGACTACAGCATAAAAATACTGATCACATGAGGCTAGTGGGATACCCTGCTGTATGGCAGGTTCCACTAGCCTCTCTTATGGGCAGGGTATTTAAAAACTAATACTAATTAACCTATCAACTATATCCAATTAAACCCCCTAATCTGGAATCACACACATAACAAATCCCAGCCTTACGAATTGCATACGGGCAGATTCAGGGCATGTACAAACATACAAACAAAATAATTTGTTGACGACGTTAAATAAACTAACTATACGAAGCTATTGCAGCATTGAATTTAAACAAAAAATTGGCAAAAGAACGGGAATCGACCAAATAAAAGGTCTGTTGAGAAGAGTAGAAGAATACTAAAAATTTTTGAAACTAAACACAAACACACACACGGATTACAACCAGCAATCGTAAGGGACACGAATTACCTCAAACGAAATCTGCCGACCCAAGCTTCGAACCATGGTTTGGAACTATTGAAGCCAAACGGGCTTTAATCGAGATGTTCTCGATTGAGAACACCTAGACTAAAGTCCCTTGGACTTCAATTACGACTAATTCGGCTAGAATTGGGCTTCTTCAAAAATTAGGGTTCTTGAGACTCGATTTGGGGTTTGGGTAGTTCGGGCTTGATTCGAACCAAGCCAGGGTTAGTAGGGGTGTGAGGGTGGTCTGGAGGGGCTAGGGTATGAGTTTGGGGTGATTTGGCGTTGGCTCGAGTTTGACTCGAATCTTCAAATGAAGATTCGAGGAGCTCCGGAGTGATTCGAGGTAAATGAAGGCTGGATTCGTAATGGGGGAGGTGAGGGGAGTATTTGGTGTTAATTTGGTGGCCATTGGCCTACCGGAACCGCCGTGAGGCGATTTCCGGCAGGCGGTGTGCGGCGGAGGCACGGCGAGGTTAAAAGTCTCTAAGAGAGACGATATGTCTGAGGGGGGGTCTGGCTTGGGGGGGCGGGGTGTGAAAGCGAGCTTATATATGACTCAGGAGGTTACATCCTGATCGTTGGATCATTTACGATCAACGACCAGGATCTCCTCCCCTAAACCAAACGGTGTCGTTTGGTTAAGTCACGACCTGGGTGTATATTTGAATTAAAAGATTAATCTGGGCCGTTGGATAATAAAATCCAACGGTCCAGATCAAACGTTACACTGGCTGATGCTGGGCGAGTATTTTGGGATTTTTAATGATTAATCTGGGCCGTTGGATTATAAAATCCAACGGTCCAGATCAAACGTTACTTAAACTGATGCTTGGGTGAGTATTGGGCTGGGTGTTGAATTAATACGGGCCTGGTGTATGGAACTGGGTTTTGGCCCAATCATACCTCTTAAAACTAGACTCCATGATGTATTACATATATATATATATGTATATATATATATATATATATATATATATATATATATATATATATATATATGTATATATATATATATATTAACTTGTAACACAATTAAATTTTTCACTACAATTATCGTACATAATTACATATCACCTAAAAATGTAAATCACATAATTTCGATATCAAACACTAAAAATGCAAAACCTAATATATATTTTTTTGTATTTTACTAATTTAAATGAATAAACACGCACACAAAAATGCAAATTTAAGATAAAAATAACACAAAAATCACAAAAATCATGCCCACCACGAAACTATTTTTATTTTGAATTTTCTGGGAGTACTTCTCAGGTAAGGCAAAAATCACGTGCCCACAGCTGCCCCTCTTTGCGCGTAAACATGCCGAGTTTTCGTGCAAAGATAAGTGAGCGGATATAAGTGATTTTTGCCCATTCGAGCACTCCGTATGAAGCATTTTGGAAAAGTTTTGACCGAACCTTGCTTCGAAGGTCTCCTACATATCCCTGGCTAAAAGGGAATCAGGTCAATGTAGTTCGGGAAGTTCTGGTAGCTGGGACTACCATGACTGTTGCGATCTCGCTGTTACTGCTGTTACTGCTGTTACTGCTGTTACCGATCTCCTCATTACATCATGCTAAAGATAAAACAAGAAATTAGGCTAGCCTACGGATCACACAATCCTATCTATCTTCAACTTGCTTTTGCCACCTTGCTTCTTGTCGGCTTGATCGTTCCTTCTGATGTTTCTTCTCTTCTGCCAATTATTATTTCGGCCTATCTTGATTGCCGAACTCCGACCGTTGGTCCCTTCCTTATGATCTTCGAACTATTCTTCTTCGAAGTTTGAATCTATCTTTTTGATCCTTGTTGCCTTCCTTCTGCTTACGAACTTGGGTTCATACCGAGGATTTCTGTTACATTCAACCGCTTTCCTCAACCAAATTAAAAATAAATCGCCACTCCATTCTCCAGGCGGGCTCCCTGACTTCAACCACTACTCAAAATTAAATCGCCACTCCATTCTCCGGGCGGGCTCCCTGACTTCAACTATAACTTCAAAATTAAATCGCCACTCCATTCTCCGGGCGGGCTCCCCGACTTCAATTACAACTTCAAAACTAAATCGCCACTCCATTCTCCAGAGGCGGGCTCCCCGACTTCAACTACAACTTCAAAACTAAATCGCCACTCCATTCTCCGGGCGGGCTCCCCTGACTTCAACCACTACTTCAAAATAAAAATCGCCACTCCATTCTCCAGGCGGGCTCCCCGACTTCAACCACTACTTCAAAATAAAATCGCCACTCCATTCTCCAGGCGGGCTCCCTGACTTCAACTACTACTCAAAAATAGAATCGCCACTCCATTCTCCAGGCGGGCTCCCCTGACTTCAACTACCACTCAAAATAAAATCGCCACTCCATTCTCCAGGCGGGCTCCCGACTTCAACTACTACTTCAAAAATAAAATCGCCACTCCATTCTCAAGGCGGGCTCCCCTGACTTCAACCACTACTTCAAAATAAAAATCGCCACTCCATTCTCCAGGCGGGCTCCCCGACTTCAACTACTACTCAAAAATAGAATCGCCACTCCATTCTCCAGAGGCGGGCTCCCCGACTTCAACTACTACTCAAAATAAAATCGCCACTCCATTCTCCAGGCGGGCTCCCCGACTTCAACTACTACTTCAAAAATAAAATCGCCACTCCATTCTCCAGGCGGGCTCCCGGACTTCAACTACTACTCAAAATAAAATCGCCACTCCATTCTCCAGGCGGGCTCCCCGACTTCAACTACTACTTCAAAATAAAATCGCCACTCCATTCTTCAGGCGGGCTCCCTGACTTCAACCTCTTTTGAAAATAAATCGCCATTCCTCTCTTCAGGTGGCTCCTGACTTCAACAACATCTTTTGACATAAATCGCCATTCCTCTCTTCAGGCGGGCTCCTGACTTCAACATCAACTCACTAACTCCATCCCATCCATGTCGCCTTCCTTTGCTTCCCGCACCACTTTCTTCTTCCTGCATCGCTTCTTGGGCCATCCTTTCTTCTGAATTACCTTGTTTTGGAATTGCTTTCCTCCTGGGTCGTGTTGCTTTCCCTCCTGACTGCTGGGGATATCTTTAGAACTATTTACTTGCCGGCTGAGGATAATGATGCTGGGAATATTTTCCTTCATTCCCACATTTCCTTTGACTCATGCACTTGAATTTGCGCTGGGATCTCTTATTGTAACCCTCTATTTTATGGCGGGTTACTGGTTTCAAGACCTGCAATGTAAAGACTGAAGACTTGCCTTTTGTTATACAGGTAGGCGCCTGCTTTTAGTAGCAACTTTTGAATTTAAAATGAATGCTGGCAATAATTTACAAAATATGCATAGGACAATGCAAGATAAAACATACGTAAAATATCCTATTCGAGGGCGGATGGTCCCGTCGTATCCTATTTGAGGGCGGATACTCCCATCGTATTCTATTCGAGGGCGAATACTCCCATCGTATTCTATTCGAGGGCGAATACTCCCAATGTATCCTATTCGAGGGCGAATACTCCCATCGTATTCTATTCGAGGGCGAACACTCCCATTGTATCCTATTCGAGGGCGAATACTCCCATTGTATTCTATTCGAGGGCGAATACTCCCATCGTATTCTATTCGAGGGCGAATACTCCCATTGTATCCTATTCGAGGGCGAATACTCCCATTGTATTCTATTCGAGGGCGAATACTCCCATTGTATCCTATTCGAGGGCGAATACTCCCATTGTATCCAATTCGAGGGCGAATACTCCCATTGTATCCTATTCGAGGGCGAATACTCCGTTTGTATCCTATTCGAGGGCGAATACTCCCATTGTATCCTATTCGAGGGCGAATACTCCCATTGTATCCTATTCGAGGGCGAATACTCCCATTGTATTCTATTCGAGGGCGAATACTCCCATTGTATCCTATTCGAGGGCGGATAGTCCCATTGTATCCTATTCGAGGGCGGATAGTCCCATTGTATCCTATTCGAGGGCGAATACTCCCATGATATCAATGTATGAAAGTGAACAAACCTGAGATGTCCTGTTCGAAGGTGGACAAACCTGAAACATCCTATTTGAAGGTGGACAAACCTGACATGTCATCTTGAGTTGCCTTCCTCGTTTCTCCGAGAAAATTTTCAACAACGGCAGAAAATTTTCTGCCCCAGTATTGGTGTTCTTCCTTGTGGCATGACTTTCTGTTACCAATAGCACTTTCTTTCCCTGTTTCAAATCAAAGAAAATTTGTTAGTTCAAAACATTGTGAGCGGTTGTGCCGCTCCTGTGTGGTGGTGGTTTTTTTTCCTTTTCTCCTTTCCCTCGCTCGGGGTTCCCAAAACATTGTTGGGGAATGATTTCATTTGCCGGAGATGATATTCCTGCTGGGGATGGGTTTTTCCATTTATCCCTTCCCCGTTTTGTGTTTCTCAACTTGCTGGGGGTTATTTTGTTGAAGATGGGATTTCCTTTCTTCCTCTACCGCTCTGTGTTATCCGACCACCTCGGAACTTGCTGTAGATAGCATTGCCGGGGGATTTTCATTTCCTCAAAATTGGTGTTTCACTCTTCTTGAAGGATGTTGAGGATGACACTGGTTCGAAGACCATTTCCCTTAAGGCTTTCCTTCTTCCCAAGTGGGTATTGACTTCCAGAAAATTTTCAAATTGAAAAGAAAATTTTTGCCCCAGTTTAATAATCTTCTTTGCACCATACTTCTCTGCCGTCAATGGCATTTCCTTGCCTTGCATAATAATTGGAAAGTTGGTGGCAAGCTTTGAAGTCATTTCTCACTATGTTTTGACTAGACTGACTTTGATGGAGAATTTTGACAAAAGGAGAAAGATAAAAAGAAACAACAAATAGACGACAAGGGAGGACTGACTTTCTAACCAGAAACAACTATAAAAACTTATCAAACGCGGATACCAACTCTACTGGTCATGACATGCACATATGGCCTATCCTCCGTCGTTAATTTCCTTTCACGATTTCTGTCTCGTGATTTCCATCCGATTATCACCTTTATTCGACTTGTAGTGCCCGAAGGGTTTTCACTTTCAAGCCTCTCTCATTTTGATTTTCTCTCAGCTTTCGTCGTCTTATGGTGCCTGTGAAGGTTTTCACCGGTAAGACTCTCTCATTTGTATCACTTTTAGCTGGGGATTAGGGTGTCACTGCCAAGACTCTCTCGTATTTCCTTTCTGCTGAGAATCAGCGTCTTTTCTGCTGAGAATCAGCGTGTTATATTATGATAGGACTATCCCTCGCCTGACGCGGCATCTTTTGAAGATTGATCGGAAGGTCTTTCTTTGGACCATAATGTGGGATTTGGATAGGGCTAGAAAGAAAGGGTATTGAAGGCTCAAAACAAAATCAATTTTGGGTTCAAAATTTACAACCTTCGGACCTAAATTTATTTACAATAAACACAATTTTTCTTTGCCCCAGCTTTTTACTTGGGGATTTTTATTTCTTTATTTACACTATGACCGAGCTGTGAAGCGCCTACGTATCCTCTTTAAGGAATCAGGTCAAACGTAGTTCCCAATTCCTTCTTTTCATTTTTTTCTATCATTTTTTCATTTTTTTTCTTTTTCGTTCCTTTTTTTTTTCTTTATTGTTTTCTTTTTTCTTTTCTTTTTCTTTATCCCTTTCTTCTCTTGTCTTTCAACTTGTGTTTCTAGTCTTTGCAACTAACTCCGAAGGAGGGGTATGAAAGAAATCAAAATAAGGCTCGAAGGGTTAACGAAGGATAAAGTGTTTGGGTAGCAGAATAAAATGCCTTCGTCATTCCAATCTTCAAAACATGCCAAGTTCAAACAACATATTCACGACATCTTCTGTTTGTGCCCTGATTGATAACCGTATCGTCCATTCGCCTTTCATCTATCATTTTAAAGTATTGTTGGATGACACTTTTATTTCAGTATCACGAGCGAATCCCATCTTAGCATGGCCGATTTTCCTTTTAAGGGTTTCTTCATGTTTTACCCGCCCCAGTCTCACATGATTTGGGCTCCAAATAATCTCAAATCATTTTTATTTCTTTTTTTAAAAATGACCCGATTATCTTTGAATTGCTTCATGATTTACCCTTAATATTAGGCCAAAATTATGTGCGATGCCATGTCATTAGAGTTGGCGTTCGAACAAATGACAAATTTAAAGATAGAAAAACTAAACAAAAAGACGAACTGGATAATAAAAGACCAAAAGTTTCACTAAACGGAGAAGTGGTTGAAATACAATCAAGCAAACCAAAATACAAAACTGAAACGAAACTTGAAGCGACTAAGCAAACTGCAATGACCAAAAATGGAAAGATAAGAGGGTTTCACTTCAAAACAAGATCCGGGTCACAACCCCGAAAACAACTCGGACAAAAGAAATGACAACAAAACAAACCACCGAAGAATAGCTCAAGATCTTAAGGGTGAGCTGGCAATGGATTCTGATTAATGTTGGGTGCCTCCGGTGTCTGAACCTCGATCTTATTGGTGTCAATAAGATTTTGCACTGCATGTTTCAGTTTCCAACATTTCTCGGTATCATGTCCGGGAGCTCCTGAACAATACTCACAGCTTACCGAGCGATCCACATTTGGGGGTAGGGGATTTGGCACTCTTGTCTCAACAGGACTCAACAAACCTATCTGCTTCAATTTGTGGAACAGAGCAATATAAGTTTCTCCCAACTCGGTGAATGTTCTTTGTGTCTTTTCCTTTCTGAAGGCATGATTCCCTCGGAAACCTGGTCGTGGAGGGTTATTGTAAGCCCTTGGTGGTGGATATGTGTTTCGGGGAGGGTGATTAGGGTGATTTGGGTAGTAGGGTTTGGCTTGGTAGTGAGGTGAAGGACCTTTCGATCTGGACCAAGTACCCTCCTCTACTGTTGCAACTTCTTCTTTTCTCTTCTTCCCGAATGCAACCCCTGTGCCATTCCGAATAGCTTGAGTTGTTGCTTTCAACGCGGAATAGCTCAATATCTTATTGGACTTAAGTCCCTCTTCTATCATTCCGCCCATTTTGACCACCTCATTGAAAGATTTACCAACCGATGTCACCAGGTGACTAAAGTAGGTTGGCTCCAGTGTCTGCAAGAAGTAGTCTACCATTTCGTTCTCTCTCATCGGGGGATCCACCCTTGCTGCCTGTTCCCTCCAGCGGAACCCAAATTCTCTGAAGCTTTCAGCGGGTTTCTTCTCTAGCTTGAGCAATGATAAGCGATCGGGGATTATTTCAAGATTATATTGAAACTGGCCGATGAATGCTTGGGCCAGGTCATCCCATGTAAACCATCTGCTGGGATCCTGTCTGGTGTACCACTCTAGTGCAGACCCTCCCAAGCTCTGACCGAAGTAAGCTATCAGAATTTCATCTCGCCCTCCGGCTCCTCGCATTTTCTACAAAAACCTCGAAGATGGGCTACCGGGTCACCATGCCCTCGTATAGGTCAAACTTGGGCAATTTGAACCCAGCGGGCAACTGGACGTCTGGAAATGGGCACAGATCTTTGTAAGCAACGCTGACTTGGTTGCCTAAACCATGAATATTCCTGAAGGATTGCTCCAGGCTTTTGACTTTTCGAATAACTTCCTCATGCTCCAAACTTTTGAAGTGCTTTTCCGGTTCTGCCGGATTATCCCAGTGAGGGGTGTGTGAATGCGGTTCAGGAGCCTTAAAGGTAGGCTCGGGATCATAACAATGATTGTCATGTATTTGAAAAAGCGGTTCACCGGACGACTTCTGTAGAGTAGCAGGTGGAGGTGCCACGAAAATAGGGGTGACTGGAGGAGGAGTATTTTGTCTAGCTGGTGGAACCTGGGATGTATAAGGGTTTTCCCCTTGATAATATGGATAGATTGGTGCACTTGTCGAGGGATCAATAGACGGACGCTCTGGAGCTGGTGTAAGAGTAGGAAGGTTTGGTGGTGACTGTCCCCTAGCCCAGGCTAGGTGCATCTCTGTTATTTGCCGTCTTAACCGGTCCACCTCATCTTTCATTATCTGTATCTCTGTTTTCTCTCCATCGAGGCTTTTGTCGGAACTAGACATGCTTGCTAGAATTGGCCCTTTTGATCTAGTACGGTAATGGTGGCTGGCCAGTATATTCTGTCAAGTCAACTGCTAAACTTTTCTGGAATCGCAACAAACTTGTTAGTTTACTGAGTTTAACAGATATGTTATAGCACGTAGGATGCAATGCACCTAGCCAGTTAACCATATGCGTATTCACCGCATGCGTCATTCCAGTTTTTTCTTTTCAATTATCCTTGAAAACCTCTCTTGTTATTAACTTCCATTTTTTTTATATATATATATATATATATATATATATACATATATAGTTGTGGTCGAATCTTTTGGAGATTGCCTACGTATCATGACCCCGCATGAATCAGACCGAGCGTAGTTCTTGCAAATTAATGCAAGAAATAAAGAAATGTTTATTTGATTTTTGATTTTTTTTGATTTTTTTTTTTGAAGGAAAATTATAGAAGCCGACTCCAACTACAAAATTGTGTAGGAAATTTCTACAAGAAAAAAAAATATTTTTGGTGTCAATTATGACTATTTCTACAAAATTGGCCACATAATGGCTTATTGACAAAATGACTATTTTTGCAAAATTTATTTAAGAAAGATAAACTTAATTTTTTTTTATTTTTTTTTTTATTTTTTTTTTATTTTTTATTTTTTTATCCCGTGGCTCATGGGGCATCGTTCGGCATCACCATAAACCAACACAAGACTATTTTTCATAAATTGGCCATGTAATGGCTTATTTAGACAAAGTGGCTCTTTTTGCACAATTTTATTTAAGAAGATGCCAATTCAAAAAATTTTATCCTGGGGCCTATGGGGCATCGTTCAGCACGACACAGGCCAACACAAGACTGAGGAAGTTAAAATGCAAAAATGTGGCTATTTAAGTAAAATTTCGGCCATGTAATGGCTTGTTTGATAAAAATGGTTATTTTTGTAAAGTTGAGTGATGACTCAAAACTTGATTTTTGCGGATACATCCTTTCGCATTTCCGCGAGGGAATATTTCCAGACTGTGTCCAAAATTATTTACAAATGACTCCAAGTGGCTATTTTTGCAAAACGGCCTTCCGACGTCCTTTTAAGGGACATTCGGCTTATTTTAAGCAAGAATAGCATTACCCGACTTATTTATAACAAAAATAAAAATTTTGACATTTTTTGGTTATTTTTACAAAAAGGGTGTGAACCCGGACTTGATTTTGCGGTTGTGGCCTTGCAACATTTCCACAAGGAATATTTCAAGGTCGTGCCCGGGAAAAAGAAATGACTTCAAAGTGGCCATTTTTGCACAAACAGCCTTCCGGCGTCCTTTCGGAACATTCGGCTATTTTCAAAACAACATCACTTTGATTTATTGAGAACTAAAATTCGACATTTTTTTTGATTTTTTTTTAAAGGTGTGCTAACCCAAACTTGATTTTGCGGCTACGACCTTTCAACATTTCCGCGAGGAAATATTTCAAGGTGGTGCCCAAAAATTATTTACAATGATTCAAAGTGGCTATTTTTGCAAAAACAGCCTTCCGGCGTCCTTTCGGAACATTCGGCTATTTTTCAAAATGGCATCACTTTGATTTTATTGACAAAATTAGACACACATTTTTTTGATTTTTTGAAAGGTGTGGTTGGACCCGATGAGGGTTGCCTACGTATCCCACCTAATGGCGAGAATCAAACCTGCGTAGTTCGGTCCGTCATAACAACTATCTTTCCTTTATTGACTGTCAAAGAAAACACATTTTGTCAAAAAACCATTTTGTTGGCAAAGTCAACCTTCTGCCGTCTTTTATTGGCAAACTAAATTTATTGACTTGTTGGTAAAACACATTTTTGTATTTTTCTGAAAAAATATTTACTTCCCCACACTATTTCCTTTTGTGTTTTTTTCTTTTTCCGTTTTTCTTCGGTATTTAAAGGAACCCGGTCAGCATGCCAGTCTAAATAAATGCTCACAACAAATATGATATGGCAAGATGGTCTTTCCTTTCGGGTTACCTGTCCTAGACGGACCCAACCCCTGTGTTGAGTCCCCTAAGTCAGAGATGATGCAAATAAACGTCCTGAATCTAGGCTCAATATCCTGATGCTTTTCAGTGGTACTAGACCGTGTACCCGAGCGGACGACTCGGATTTGAGGAGGGAGCTACGTACCGGGGACCCGCGGGATCGTCCGGCTTTGTAACTTATCCTGCCTCTTTTCTTACTTTGGTATTGACACTAACAGAAATGGGAGTCTCAACCAGTAAGCACATCCCCGGGGTAAGAAGAGACGGGTTTTCGGCACAGTTTTATATACAGTTCACGCAATATCAAAGCGGTAAACATATAGCAGTTTGTATATACAGTACAACGAATATCAAAGCGGTAGACATGTAGCACATTAATTAAACATGTAATAAAATCAGATATAGACAAAACAACAATTTAAATGAGCTCGAGTTCTTAGACCCCGAACCGAAGTTCGAGGTCATTGTCCCCAGCAGAGTCGCCAGAGCTGTCACACCTCCTTTTTACGCACCCGCGAGGGCGCAAGGGAGTTTTTTCCAGTTAAAGGACAATCGAGACGGGATTAATTTATTTAATTTAGAGTCTCCACTTGGGAAAATAATGGTGTCCCAAGTCACCGGTTTAATCCCGACCCGAGGAAATTTATGACTCTGTAATACAGTCTGCGAAACTAGAAACCCGGATAAGGAATTCTGTTAACCCGGGAGAAGGTGTTAGGCACTCCCGGATTCCGTGGTTTTAGCACGGTCGCTCAATTGCGATTTTTGTTTCTATCTGATTCTTTTATATATTTTAAATGTGCGCTTTTAATGCTCCGCTCTTATTCTTAGAAGAATTGCGACGTCACGAAAACACATTTCGAGTCACACCGCAACCAGTACGCCTGTGACTTTAATGTATTTCAGTTTCGCCGAGAGTAAGATTTGGGTCACATAAATGCGCACCCGTGTTTAGGAAAGTAATTTGCTTACAAATCGCGCCTAAAGAATCTATCGTCCTGATTAACTTCGGGAAAAGACCGTGAAATTAACTAAACGGTCTTTCCAAGGCTAAGTTTTCATAACAACTGATTAGAGTGCCCCGCGATTGTGTACTTGCGTTTGGCGAGGCTCATCTCATTATTACTAAAGCCAATCCTATGATGAACTATATTCTCTACTTGTTTTGTCTCTAACAACAAAGAAAAAATGTAATTGTTTATCATTACCTACTAGTTTTATATTTTTGTTTTTATCATTTTGGGCCATCCAATAGAGCCTTGACTCAAAATTAACCGCCGGAAGACAATTTCCTTTTTACTTTGCTCTTAAATTACTTAAGCTTCAATTTGTATTCAAATTAGTTAAGCTAATTAGTTAACAGAAAAATTTGTTTTATTTAAGAAAAGAATATTGAGCATGCCTCAGATTTTAATCTAATCTAACTGATAATCAGTTTTCGTGTAAATGATCTAGATCATGGTAGATATACATGAACTAAAGTGTACTGATAATCTAATAACAACGAAGTGATATATCAATCGTCCAGATTCCCTTTTTAAACAAACTATAGATAAAACGGGATTTACATGCTTATCATTATAATTAACTACTTGAACATTGAACACGATACTACTAATTCATAACTTTCGACCAAGCTACCATCATTATGCCTCTATTTACTTCTACACTGGGTGTTAGTTATTATACACTCTTAACTTGAACAAATTAACACCACTAACATAACAACATGTATTTCACTGATTCACCTGCCCATTACATAGTGTGTTTCCAGTAGACCACTTCTATTGTGATAGGTTAGGGAAATATGAAGTTCACATAGTTACAATCCATACAAGTCTATTACATGTTCGGGTTCTCCTTAATGAGTACACATGTATTTAACTAAATTTTGATATGGATTAAAAGGACATGATAATCAATAAGCTAAGTTTTATTGCTTCAATTCATGTTACAGCTTCAGGCAGTAGTGAAGTACCTGGAAATCAGCAAAATAAGAGAGTGGAGATCAGTTAAGCCGATGAAACCAAGTAACAGCAAGTCAACAACAACAAGCACCACAACAATGACCCAACCAAGTAGAACACTCAGCAATAATCAGCAGTAGATCAATGACTCAGCCAGCACAACAACAACACAAGAACAACAGGCAGTGGCAATCACAGTCACACTCAGCAGACCAGTGGCCAAACAATAGTCCCAACAGCAGAATCAACAACAACCAATGGCAGTCACAGCCACAGTAGCACAGCAACAATAACAACACAAGAACAACAGCAACCAAACGACCACTATAACCAATAGCAAAGCACAACCACAGCAGTAGCAAAAGAAAGACCACAGGACTGCAACAACCACAACAAATGAAACAGTAACCACCACAGCCAATGAAACAGTAACTTCAGTCTATCCTGTTTGTTTTCTCTGTATTTTGGTTTCAATATCGTTTTCCCTCCCCTTTCTTTTTAACTTCCAGCTCTCTCTATCTATATCTTTTGTATGTGTGTCTATATTTTTGAATCCTTACTGTGTGTCTGTGTATCTCTACTGTGTGTATCTCTCCCCAAAGTCCCTGATGAACTCTGTGTGTCCCTATGAATGCCTAAGCCTCTCTTTATATAGATTTTTTTTCATCCAGCTCCTAGTGGTACCCCCCTTGACTGAATCCCCCCCAACCCATTCCCTGCACTCTCCACTATCCAGTGTCCAGGTATGGACTACAACATAAAAATACTGATCACATGAGGCTAGTGGGATACCCTGCTGTATGGCAGGTTCCACTAGCCTCTCTTATGGGCAGGGTATTTAAAAACTAATACTAATTAACCTATCAACTATATCCAATTAAACCCCCTAATCTGGAATCACACACACAACAAATCCCAGCCTTACGAATTGCATACGGGCAGATTCAGGGCATGTACAAACATACAAACAAAATAATTTGTTGACGACGTTAAATAAACTAACTATACGAAGCTATTGCAGCATTGAATTTAAACAAAAAATTGGCAAAAGAACGGGAATCGACCAAATAAAAGGTCTGTTGAGAAGAGTAGAAGAATACTAAAAATTTTTGAAACTAAACACAAACACACACACGGATTACAACCAGCAATCGTAAGGGACACGAATTACCTCAAACGAAATCTGCCGACCCAAGCTTCGAACCATGGTTTGGAACTATTGAAGCCAAACGGGCTTTAATCGAGATGTTCTCGATTGAGAACACCTAGACTAAAGTCCCTTGGACTTCAATTACGACTAATTCGGCTCGAATTGGGCTTCTTCAAAATTAGGGTTCTTGAGACTCGATTTGGGGTTTGGGTAGTTCGGGCTTGATTCGAACCAAGCCAGGGTTAGTAGGGGTGTGAGGGTGGTCTGGAGGGGCTATGGTATGAGTTTGGGGTGATTTAGCGTTGGCTCGAGTTTGACTCGAATCTTCAAATGAAGATTCGAGGAGCTCCGGAGTGATTCGAGGTAAATGAAGGCTGGATTCGTAATGGGGGAGGTGAGGGGAGTATTTGGTGTTAATTTGGTGGCCATTGGCCTACCGGAACCGCCGTGAGGCGATTTCCGGCAGGCGGTGTGCGGTGGAGGCACGGCGAGGTTAAAAGTCTCTAAGAGAGACGATATGTCTGAGGGGGGTCTGGCTTGGGGGGCGGGGTGTGAAAGTGAGCTTATATATGACTCAGGAGGTTGCATCCTGATCGTTGGATCATTTACGATCAACGACCAGGATCTCCTCCCCTGAACCAAACGGTGTCGTTTGGTTAAGTCACAGCCTGGGTGTATATTTGAATTAAAAGATTAATCTGGGCCGTTGGATAATAAAATCCAACGGTCCAGATCAAACGTTACACTGGCTGATGATGGGCGAGTATTTTGGGATTTTTAATGATTAATCTGGGCCGTTGGATTATAAAATCCAACGGTCCAGATCAAACGTTACTTAAACTGATGCTTGGGTGAGTATTGGGCTGGGTGTTGAATTAATACGGGCCTGGTGTATGGAACTGGGTTTTGGCCCAATCATACCTCTTAAAACTAGAATCCATGATATATATATATATATATATATATATATATATATATATATATATATATATATGTATGTATATATATATATTAACTTGTAACACAATTAAATTTTTCACTACAATTATCGTACATAATTACATATCACCTAAAAATGTAAATCACATAATTTTGATATCAAACACTAAAAATGCAAAACCTAATATATATTTTTTTGTATTTTACTAATTTAAATAAATAAACACGCACACAAAAATGCAAATTTAAGATAAAAATAACACAAAAATCACAAAAATCATGCCCACCACGAAACTATTTTTATTTTGAATTTTCTGGGAGTACTTCTCCGGTAAGGCAAAAATCACGTGCTCACAATGTTGCCGCAATGTGCATGGTGTACTGTTCACAGCAGATTTTTCTGCAATTTTCTGCCAATTTTCTAAGTCCGGATTTATTCCGAGACACCTCCGAAACACTCCCGAGTCCTCGGGGATCCAAACCAAATATTCACATTGACTCTAAAACATCATACGAACTCGCTCGAGTGATCAAATCGCCGAAATAACATCAAAATCATCAATTTTCATCAAATCAAGGCCTAAGTTTCCAAAAACTTCCGAAAATACACTTTCGATCAAAAACCGGACCAAACGATGTCCGAATAACCTGAAAATTTGCGTACATATCCAAAATCACCTAACGAAGCTACTGCAACTGTCGGAATTCCATTCCGACTCCCGGATCAAAATATCACCTATCGATTGGATTCCGCCAAAATTCCAACTTCGCCAAAATAGGCTAACTTCTTCACCGGACCTCCAAAATTACTTCCGATTGCGCTCCTAAGTCTTAAATCATCCCCCGAAACTAACCGAATCCTCGGAATTCAGTTCCGAGCCCTCTAACTCATAAGTCAACATTGGGTTGACTTTTCCAACTTAAGCTTTCCTTAAAGAGATTAATTGTCCCTTTTCCTACCAAAATCAATCCGAGTTGACTCAAAGTTTGCACACAAGTCACATTCGACATTACGGACTTGTACCAATTTTCGGAATCGCATTCTGACCCCGATATCAAAATTTTCACTTCCGGTAGAATTTTCTCAAAAATCTTCAAATTCCTATATTTAGCCAAATGACTTCAAAATGACCTCCGGACATCCGAATTCACTTCCGATCGCTTTTCCAACTCCAAAATCACCATACGGATCTATTCCCAGACTCGGAATCCCAAATGGACATCTATAACTCTGAAATGCCTTCCAACCCAAATTTATGAAATTTTTCTAAAATACTAACTTCCACCATATATGCCGAAATGCTCACGGGTTATCAAAAACCAAATCCGGACATACGCCCAAGTTCAAAATCATCATACGAGCATGCTAGAACATTTAGATCCCAATTTCTGAGGTCATTTACTCAAAATTCCAATCCTAGTTCATTTCTTCAACTTTACGCTTTCAAAATGAGAATTTCCATTTAGATTTGACTCCAAACTTCGTGAATTTTAATTCTGACCATACACATAAGTCAATATACCTGAGATGAAGCTGTTCATGGCCTCAATCTGCTGTATGACGCGTCGGGGCTCAAAACGACTGGTCGGGTCGTTACAACACCAGTCTTGGGTAGTGTATCATGCTTGGGTTTTCTTTATCATATTTGACTAAGTTTTCCGCTAATTTTGATTATTTCGCTGTAATTTATATGTTTTTAATAATAAGTCTTAATAAGAAATTGGTAATTAATGGAGGTGTAATTAATATTTGGCTTGCCTAGCTTCCATTTAGTAGGCGCCATCATGACCCCGATGATGGGTAATTCGGGTCGTGACATCTCGATCCTTGTGTCCCGAGGTCAAACCTATTTAGACAATAAAACAAACAAACGAACGAAATTTTCTGCCCCAGTTTTGCTAGGAAAATTTCGTGAGTTAGTTGTGACATAGAAAGTGATAAAAAAACTCTTTGGTATTGGGTAAGAAAATCATGGTTTCACAAATAAACGTTCCACGGCTTTCTGGCCGGGATTTTGAAGAAGAGTTTCACGGCTTTCTGGCCGGAATTCAAACAATGTCCAACGGTTTTTGGCCGCTAGACCCTCGGTCTTTTGGCCGGGGTGAAAATAAATGGCTCCGCAGTTTTCTGACTGGGAGATCCTCGGTTTTCTGACCGGGGATAAAAGTTTCACGGCTTTCTGGTCGGAATTCAAACAATGTCAAACGGTTTTTTTTTTTGTTTTTGGCCGTCAGATCCTCGGTTTTTTGGCCGGGGTAAAAGTAAATGGCTCCGCAGTTTTCTGACTGGGAGATCCTCGGTTTTCTGACCGGGATAAAAGTTTCACGGCTTTCCGGCCGGAATTCAAACAATATCTAACGGTTTTTTGGCCGTCAGATCCTCGGTTTTTTGGCCGGGGTAAAAGTAAATGGCTCCGCAGTTTTTTGACTGGGAGATCCTCGGTTTTCTGACCGGGAAGAAAAGTTTCACGGCTTTCTGGCCGGAAAGACCCTCGCTAACGGTTTTTGGCCGTCAGACCCTCGATTTTTTGGCCGGGGTAAAAGTAAATGGCTCCGCAGTTTTCTGACTGGGAGATCCTCGGTTTTTAACCGGGGATAAGAGTTTCACGGCTTTCTGGCCGGAATTCAAACAATGTCTAACGGTTTTTTGGCCGCAAGACCCTCGGTTTTTTGGCCGGGGTTAAAGTAAATGGCTCGGCAGTTTTCTGACTGGGAGATCCTCGGTTTACTGACCGGGGATAAGAGTTTCACGGCTTTCTGGACGGAATTCAAACAATGCCTAACGGTTTTTTGGCCGTCAGACCCTCGGTTCTTCGGTCGGGGTTAAAGTAAATGGCTTCGCAGTTTTCTGACTGGGAGATCCTCGGTTTTCTGACCGGGGATAAATGTTCCACGTCTTTCTGGCCGGAATTCAAACAATGTCTAACGGTTTTTGGCCGCCGGACCCTCGGTTTTTTGGCCGGGGTTAACATAAATGGCTCCGCAGTTTTCTGACTGGGAGATCCTCGGTTTTCTGACCGGGGATAAAAGTTTCACGGCTTTCGCCGGAATTCAAACAATGTCTAACGGTTTTTTGGCTGTCAGACCCTCGATCTTTTGGCCGGGGTTAAAGTAAATGGCTTCGCAGTTTTCTGACTGGGAGATCCTTGGTTTTCTGACCGGGGATAAAAGTTTCACGGCTTTCTGGGCGGAATTCAAACAATGTCTAACGGTTTTTTGGCCGTCAGACCCTCGGTTTTTTTTTGCCGGGGTTAAAGTAAATGGCTCAGCAGTTTTCTGACTGGGAGATCCTCGGTTTTCTGACCGAGGATAAAAGTTTCACGACTTTCTGGCCGGAATTCAAACAATGTCTAACGATTTTTGGCCGCCGGACCCTCGGTTTTTTGGCCAGGGTTAAAATAAATGGCTCCGCAGTTTTCTGACTGGGAGATCCTCGGTTTTCTGACCGGGGATAAAAATTTCACGGCTTTCTGGCGGGCATTCAAAAGCAATGACTCACGGCTTTTTGGCAGGAGAGACCCTCAGTTTTCTGACCGGGGTCCAAACAGATACTGGACTAACATGATTTGATTCTCTTTTTTGGAATTTTCATTTTCTTTTCTTTTATTCTTCCTTTTGGGCCTTTTTTTTAACCATTAACCAATGCATAAGATAAAGCTTTTGAAAAGAAACTTCCCTTTTTATGCGTTTTCCTTGTTCCAGAGCCATTTCAATGCTTGCGTACTCCACTTTCTTGGGTTGTACCTTCTTCTTGCACAATTAAATAGACCTGCTTTCAACAAAGAACACTTTATTAGTTGAAAAAGTGGTTGACTTTGTGGCCTCGATTATCTTCATTGCTTGATTATTGCCCCATTTCCATTGAGAACTTTGCTACCAATTGTCTTTGGGGGTAACTTCTTTTCAAACTGACCGGGTTCAAACTCAGAATTCTTTGAGGACTCGCCTGTGTGGGCTCTGTCTTTCTGTCTCATTCCGTTTTTAAAACCTTAGCCTTTGATTTCCTTTTCCTTCTTAATGTCTTTTCCTTTGCAAGTGATCGACCATCATGATCAGTCGGTATTGGATCAGTACACCACTGAGGCTCGGTATCTTTCTTTGCCTTTTTACCATACGGAATCCTGTAAAACCAGTCCTGCCGCCTTTCTTTGTAATAGTTTCAGAATTAAAATCAAGCCAAAAGGGATTCAAAGAATAACTATACAAAAAGCAAGGAAATGAGTTTAAAGAGAAGCGTCCCTTTCGGGGAAAAAGAAGGACTTATCTCTGGGATGCATGCTGACTTCAAATAAACATGACATGCTTCTTGGACTGGACGCCCGACCCACATAAACTTTCCAACTTCTTATGAACCCATTGATTCGCAATTTCAAAACCAGGGAACCTTGCCAAAATTCTTTTAGTGAAGGGATGTCTTCTTTATGGTTGGCGGTGCCTTTTTGCGGGTTTTCGCCAATCGACCTCTCTCATTTCTCTACTCGCTGTCGCCCGATAGTGCTCTTTGCGAGTTTTCACTAAACGGACTCTCTCATTTTTAGCTTCTCCAACCGCCATCGCCTTATGGTGCCCGAAGGTTTTTCACCGATAAGACTCTCTCATTTTGTTTCTCTCAATTCAGGCTGTGTCAGATTTCCGTCAATGACGTCTTTCACTTCCTTGACTTTGCCAATTAATCTGAAGGACTTGAACAAGGTCTTTGGGTAAAAAAAAAAGAAATTGAATGGAATTACAACTCTGGAACCATTTTGACGGATCCACACAGAACCGTCATATCATCTGCCCCAGTTTCAATTTTTGGGAAATTGGGATTTTTGGTTTGGTGTGACTGAACCTCAGGGAGAGGTTGCCTACGTATCCTTTCGGAATCAAGTCAGAACGTACTTTTTTTTTTTTTTTTTGATTTGGATTCCAAAGAGGGTAGCCAAAGAAAGGTAACCGGCTCAAAGGGTTTTACAAAGGATTCATAGTGTTTGGGGTGGCAAGAAAGAAAGCCTTCGTCATCTCAATTATACAAAAACCAACGCCACAGGAGGTCCTAACATAGTACCTTTATGCTGTATCTGTATTGACTGCCGTTCCAAGATCATTTCCGTCAATGTCTCCGAGATATAGTGTTCCTCTCAGTGATATTTTCCGGATGATGTATGGATACTTCCAATTAGGAGTGAATTTTTCTTTTTGTTTATTGGTAATGCGGGGGAATACGCCTTAACGCCAGGTTGTTCTATTTCGAGATTCCTGGGCCGCACTTTCTTGTTGCAAGCATGGGTCATTCTTTGTTGGGATAATTACTCGGGTATTCCTTGAATACAACGCACCCTTTTTGTATGCGAACCAATTTTTGTTCAGTTATTCCAATTCATTGTTTCATTTCCTCAAAAATAAACTTTTGTGCATTTCAACTCTCGATTCATTATTCTGAAGTCTGACATCGTTTTTAGGATCTAGGCATGAAGTCCGCAAGCATGTCATGTTATTTAAAGCTGCATGATTTGAACTAAAGAGAAGAGAAAAAGAAAACCAAAACAAATCTGAAAGAATAAAAAATAACAAAAGAAAAGGAAACGGACGATGAAATATTAATTCCATTTCTTCGAATCGAAAGGATAAAACAGGGTTCACATTCAGAATTTTAAAGACAAAAACTAAAAAAAACATCCAATTTACACCCTGAAATAACTCATGATGCAGAAAAATGCTGCAGGACAAGTTTACCGGGCTTCCGCCTGATCGGGAATGGCCTAGCCATTCAGTTTGGGAGTTTAGTGTCTGGTCCCATCTCAACGGTGATAGTCCTTTTCCCTGGCTCGACCATGTGGGTATCGCAGAGCTTTGCCTCATGTTTTCCTTCACTCTCTTCAGTCATGAAATCCTCATTATCTTCCTCTTGACGGTCTTTAAGCTTCTGTGGTACGCGTCCAACAAACACTGGCTCATTCAGCTGTGGTGTTTTAATCGCCTCCCATGCCACATAGGCTTGCTTAGGTGCACCAATTTCCCTTTCTGGTTCTAACTCAGTGATTTTACTCTTCTTTTCCCATTTCTCTTGTTTCGGGGCCGCCTTGGGCTTCCTTTCCACGTCAGCAATAGCAATTATGGCCTTAAGTGCTGGATCGAATTCTTCGTCTTCACAAATCATCCCAACTATCAGCCTGTTATTGTGAGCAGGCAGCGGATTATTGGTCACATTTGGGAGATCCTCATCCTTCAACACAATCTTTCCTTGCTCTATTAAATTCTCCACCACTTGTTTCAAAGTCCAACAGTCATTAGTATGGTGGTCCTCTGCCTCTGAATGATATGCACATCTGACACCAGCTTTGTAGGAAGGCGCTGCCGGGTTTTGTCTATTCTGAGGAACCGACTGCAGTAGACCCATTTGGACAAGTTTCGGGAATAGATTAGAGTAAGATTCACCAATTGGGGTAAAGTTTGATTTCTTTGGCTCTGTTCCCAAGGACGGAAGTTATTCTGCGGAGGTCGAGGATTATAGTGGTTCTGGTGGGGAGGCT
This sequence comes from Nicotiana noctiflora, assembly GCA_032618575.1. Lineage (NCBI taxonomy): Eukaryota > Viridiplantae > Streptophyta > Magnoliopsida > Solanales > Solanaceae > Nicotiana > Nicotiana noctiflora. Next base: position 150,378 of record JASVEL010007303.1, read on the forward strand.
GATTTCTTGGAAATAGAGCTTGGTTTCTACTGACATGCTGTTGCGGCTGCACAAAAGGTTGAGCATTCATGACCGCGTATGGTTGAGGGATATAGGACATTTCCTGAGCAGAGTAATAATGCTGGGGGGTTCTTTCTGAAAAGAAGTGTCTAGGAGCGTGGTGTCTTCTATCACCCGAAGTTGCCATGGATGTTTCCTCTTTCATCCTACCCTTTGTTATTCCTCCAGACCCTCCTTGGATTGCTTGGGAGGTCGCTCGAATGGCTGCTTGACACAAAATTCTTCCCGTCTTCAAACTATTTTCCACCATTTCCCCAATCTTGATCGCCTCTGCGAAAGGCTTTCCCATTGCTGACAACATGTTCTGGAAATAGTCTGGTTCCTGAGCCTGGAGGAAAGTAGTGACCATTTCTATTTCGTCCATAGGGGATTTCACCCTGGATGCTTGCTCTTTCCATTTGATAGCATATTCTCTGAAGCTTTCTGAGGGTTTCTCTTTTAAGTTCGATAAACAATTCCTGTCTGGTGCAATATCAATGTTGTACTGGAACTGTTTCACAAAATCTCTGGCCAAATCGTCCCAGATGTGCCATCGAGATATGTCTTGATCCATGTACCATTCCGATGCTATCCCGATCAAGCTTTCTCCGAAATATGCCATCAGCAATTCTTCTAGACCGCCGGCACCTCGCAACTGATTGCAGTATTTCTTTAGATGAGCAATAGGGTCGTCGTGCCCGTCATACTTTTCGAACTTCGGCGTCTTAAAGCCTGACGGCAAATGGACATGTGGGAACATGCACAAATCTGCGTATGAAACACTCTTCTGTCCGCCTAGACCTTGCATGTTTTTAAAACTTTGTTCCAAGCTGCTCATTCTTTTTGCCATTTCATCCCGTTATGGAGCTTTTGGATTTTGGCTTGGCATGAGCTGAGGATAGACATTGGCGGAAAACTGGGTAGGATCCCGTGGAAGGGGTGGTGCCGGAAATGTAAAAGAAGAGGAATCAAATAAAGGAGTATGCGTGCCGGGATACGCCGTGATTGGAACGGGCAAACCAACGGATGTTCTTGTAGATGTACCTAATGCTGTCACCCGAGGATAGGAAGTGGAGGGTGATTCAGAGAGGGTTGTGACATTAGAATACCCAAACAGAGTAGGTGGATAATGGGTGGGAGTATTAGAAATCCCACTTGACCCGAGGAATAGTTCGGGGAACCGAGGGATCAGACTTAGGGGCTCTTTCCCGTTATTCCAGTCATCTAACATCTCCAACATTCGACATCGCAAAATTTTGTTTTCTTCTGCAACTGCTGACTCAGTAGCCGGAATGGCTGACACAGAACTCTCTTTCAAAACGGGAACGGTTGATAGGGGGATTTCTGAAGACATGTTGGCACTTCTTTTGGACCTTGTGAAATAAGGATGGATACTTTCTTTTGATTTAGCAACGGGTTGCTGAACTTTTCCTTTGGACCTCGTGAAGTATGAATGTGAGGCCAGAGTACCACAAAATCAACCACCCTTTTCTAAAACCTGGAGTTTGGCAAACAAACGGTTAGTCCGAAACAACATAACGGATAAGTAATCTCACGTTGGGTGTGATGCACTTATACAGTTGATCGTGTTGCTACTTGTAATCGATTGTAATGCGTTATTCCGGTTTATACTTTCCTCTGCTTTCACCTTCTTCCCCTCTTTATCAATTTTCTTGTACACTCTTTTTTTCGTTTTTTTTTTTTAGTGATGGTCGAATCTTATGTGGATTGCCTACGTATCATACCCCCGCATGAATCAGACCGGGCGTAGTTCGGAAAATCGGGAATTGAGTAAATCAACTAATTCTTGAAATAAATGCTTTAAGAGAAAAAAGGAAAATATATTCATATTTTTGCTCATTTTTTTGCTTTTTGTTTTTTTTGTTTTGCTTTTTGATAGACAGACATCTAAAAATAAAAATTTATTTGCTTCGGAGTCAATTTCATATTTTTAAATTTTGATTTTTATTGAATTTTCTTTTTATTTCATGAAAAGCAGTAGACAGAACGAAACCATTTTTTAGTTTTTTTTTATCTACTTTTACTCTTTTTTTTTTGAATTTTCTAAAGAAAGATTCTAATGAAGGAACTAAACGAGAGTTTTTTTTTTTGATTTTTTTTTAAAAATTGGGGTCGGAACCGATGAGGTTTTCCTACGTATCTCACATCTGGTGAGAATCAGACCCGCGTAGTTCGGATGCGAGAGGACAATAATAATAAAACATTTTTTAAAGGAATTTTCAATTTTCACAATAAAACAAACTTGATTACAAAGTTTTAAAAACTATCCATACTAATAGATTTTGATGAAAAGAAATACTTACAGACTTGAAAATCAAATACCATATGATCTAATCAAAAGAAATATAAATTAAGAAAAAAAAACTAGCAGATTACTTCCCTGCTTGCCAATTTCAACCAAATGGATATTTCTGCAAACGTGGCCCCTTCTCAACTCCATATGAATTTTGAGGCCGGGAAGGATTTCTTTACAAACTTGTCCATTCTTTTACGAAGACAACCTTTCGACAACTGAAAGATGCTATAAGGCTATCTCGGCAAGAACGGTTTAAAATACCGCCGAAACTAGCTTGGCTTATTTTGACCAAAAATTCAAGCATTTACTTGCCACTGAATCTTTTCTTATTTTTTTTTTCAAATTAAGATAAAAGACATGGTTTTGCAGACACGACCTTTCAGCACCTCGGGGACGAGGATTTTAAGGTTGTGTTTAGCTAATTGACCAAAAATCCTAAAAATGATCAAAAGTGGCCGTTTATGCAAAGTCGGCCTTTCGGCGTCCCTCTCAGGAACATTCGACTATTTTTGGCAAAAGCGGCATCACCTGACTTATTTATGACAAAAAACTAAAATTTAGATATTTGTTTCTTTTTATTTTTCAAATTAAAAAAAAAATCTGGTATTGCAAATACGGCCTTTCAGCGCCTCGAGGACGAAGATTATAAGGCTGTGAGGGTCAATCGACCAAAAAATCTACAAAATGACCCAAAAGTGACCGTTTATGCAAAGTCAGCCTTCCGTCGTCCCTTTTGGGTACATTCGGCTGTTTTCGGAAACGGTATCACTCAACATATTTACAACGAAAAAATCAATTTCGATATTTTTGGTTATTTTTGGAAAAGGGAAGGTTGGACCCGATGAAGGTTGCCTACGTATCTCACACCATGTGAGAATCAAACCAGCGTAGTTCGGTAATAAAAGGACTAAATTATTTTAAGAAAAGAAAACAAAACTGTTTTTAAACAGCATTTCTAAAATTATTTTAAGAGAAACTAACCTATCTTTAATAAAATTAACAAAATTTTTCGGAAATTGTTTTTGCATTTTTTTTTTCAAAAAATTATTTTCGAAGAAAATTTATTTGGAAATTTTGTTTTTTTGCATTTTCAAAAATTATTTTCAAAGAAGCTAAACTATTTTTCGTAAAATTTAACAAAATTTATTTGGAATTTTTCTTTCAAAAAAAAAAAAACAGATTCGAAGAAACTAACTATTTAAAATTAACAACATTTATTCGGAGATTTTTTTTTTATTTTGTTTTCTTTTTCCATTTTTTTTTCAAAATTATTTTCCAATAAAAACACCTTGTTTTCCATTGGTTTGACATCTTTTACTTCTTAACCTCTTTTTTAACAAACCGGTCGACATGTAAGATCGAAACAAATAAATGCACACAGAAAGATGCAACAAATTGGTCTTTTGTTTTAGGTACACTTGTCCTAGACAGGCCCAACCCCTGTGTTGAGCCTCCTAAGTCAAATATGCACATGATGCAAATAAGCGTTCCTATCGGGGATCCGGCATAAGGTTTTGTTATTCTAAGTCATCATCCTATTAGGAAAGGTGTCTAGACTGGCTTTACCCGAGCGGACAACTCGAGCCGGAGAGTGTCAGTGCACCGGTAGCATGGCTTTCCAGCTTAATTGACAAAACTCTCCGCCTAAACATGTGTGATTAGAAAATCCTTCACCGGGTGCCAAGCACCACAGCTATCTTGAGAAAAATGGGCTATGTCCAGCAAATGCCCGATATTATATTTCAAAAGACTCAGAAGATGAAAAATGGGTATCGGCACAATTTATATACAATTCACAAAATATCAAAGCGGTAAAATAACATTTAGCATATCAAATATAAACATGTAATAAAATCAGATAATAAATAAGCCAAATAAAATAATTATTCAAAGCTCGAATTCTTAAACCCTGAACCAGTGGTTCTGGGTTTGTTTCCCCAGCAGAGTTGCCAGAGCTGTCACACCTCCTTTTGGCGCGCCCACTACCCCGGAGGGGTAGATGCGCGAGGGATTTTTTCCAATTTAAGTGACAATATTCGAAACGGGATTATTCTATTTATTTCAGAGTCTCCACTTGGAATAAATTATGGTGTCCCAAGTCACCGATTTATTTAAATCCCAAATCGAGGAAATTTACGACTTTCCAAATGAAGTCTGCGAACCAGAAATTCTAAGTAAGGAATTCCGTTGACCCGAGGGAAGGTGTTAGGCACCCCCAGATCCCGTGGTTCTAGCACGGCCGCTTCAATTATTATAAATGGCTAAAAAATTCCTGATTTTATACGTGCTTATAAATTATATGCTCTGATTAAACTTTTAAACCGCTTTATTAATTTTGAAGAAAAGTATCTGACTTAAACAGTATTTAAACTATCAGTAAATAAATAATAAATAAAAATTATTTGCTCTAAATAAAATCAAAATTTTGTCCCCTTTCATTCCGTTTAGTACCCTATATAAAATGAACACTTTAATTTCCTAATTTCACTTCTATTAACCCAATTCCGGCATAAGTCTCTTAATAATTGAATTAAACTACAAATGTCGTTCTTTTGGAGAAAACTTGCTCAGCTTATTAACGAAATCTGGGCTTGAAGCCCAATACAAAGAAGAACGAAATCTAGGCTTGAAGCCCACACGCATGCACCAGCCTTCTCTATCGTGTGCCTTTCTAAGTAAAATTTCACAAATGCACAGTACATAGCCTGGGATTCAATTTTTATTGGTGGATTATTCTCTGTATTCCTAACTTTTGATTTATAAAGAAATCATATACTACTGCCTATTGAAATAAATTGTTTCAAACTGTTTTTAGCTTTTCATGTAAGCTGTTTTTAGCTTTTCATGTGTTTGAACACTCATAATTGTTTGAACACAGATGAACACATATATTGAACACTCATAATATGTTTGAAATCATATAAGCTGTTTTTAGCTTTTCATGCTTGAACCAATATGTTTGAAACTAAACCAACAGTTATGAATCGAATCTTCAAATGCAAACGGCTAGGAATCTACACTAAAATACATAAGTAATAAAAAAAACTAGAAATTCAGCTTCAAACAGGATCTTCATTTGAACAGAATTTCATGTCTTTACATGCATCAGAAATTAAACTTCAACTATGAACTAAAGAAGTACCTGGCAGTGGAAGAAAAAGTAATCAGTGACAGCAGTAACAACAAGCAGAAGCGAACAGCAACGCAATCAGCAGTAACCCAGGAGTGTAACATAGAATCCGTCAACTTCAGAAAACAATTCCATAGATGAAAAACACAACTTAACAGGCAATGACCCCTCAGACTGATAAAAAAAACGGAATGCTTCAACTAACTTCACTGTAAGAAACAGAAAATGGAAGCTCTCAATTAAACTCTCAATGTCTATCTTCTTTTCTCTCTGTTTTCCAGTGTTTTCGAAAGTCCTAAGCTTTCTCTGTATGTTTTTCTATCTATTAGACTCTCCCCCAGATAGTATCCTTCTCTGTATATGTTCTCCTCATTTCTTCTCTCCCTATCCTGTTAGTATTCTCTTTCTCTCTGTGTTTCTGTTTTTCCAGGTGCGTGTGTGCATTTCTCTTGCTCTTTCTGGTTTTTCAGTCAATCTCAATGTGAGTCTATTCTCTCTATTTTTCTAGTGTTTCAGAAATCCTAAGCTCTCTTTGTGTGTTCTGTTTTTGCCAGTGTGTCTCAATGTGAGTCTCTGTATTCCAGTGAGTCTCAGCCCCTTTTATAGCCTCCAAATGACAGCCTTCAGCTCTATTTTTAAGTGTTTTAAATACTGTCCAGCCATGTTATTCCCCCTTTTTGCACTTTTCAGCTTGTGTTATTCCCTAGCCCATGTGTGTCCCTTTAGCTTTTAGTCATACCCCATGTGCTTTCTCATTTCCAGCTTGTGTTATTCCTTAGCCCATGTGCACTACACCTTTTCTTTAATTTTCTAAAACCTTAATCAGAATTGCAGCTATATCCAATCCAACATTTCCTAATCTAAGATAAACAAAGTCCAAAACTCAGACCCACAGGGGATCATAACAATTACAGCTACCAAAACAACTACTATGAACCAATAGTGAAGTTATATATAGTTAACAACTACAATTGAACAGCTATAAACCAACAGTGATACTACAAACAGTTAACAGCTAATCAAGGTCCAATGTTCTAATCAAAACGAACCCACAGAATTAATCAATGAAATCCGGTTAATCGATTACAACATGTATAATCGACAACAAACAATCGATAAATTAGTGATTCAACATTCTCGGCCAAAGTTGGAAATATACGAAACTAAATATTCAACGACGCTAATCGAAGCGAATACGTATTCTATAATTAACCTACTCAATCAAACAAATCAGAAAATAACAAATTGACCACATAAAGGTCTTTGATGGGAGAACAGAAAACAAAATTAATCAACAAAAAATGAAAACAAAAAATCAAAACTATACTGGCCAACGAGTACAAAAACAAATAAAGACTGAAAAAGGAAAAGAAAATAGCTTAAGAAAAGAAATTTGGAAACCAAGGACCTGGGATCGAACGGACTCGAACTTTTGAGGCCAAACGGGCTGTAATCGAGTGTTTCTTGAGTGAGAACAACTCGACTAAAACCAATTGGAGACTCAAAATCTTCTAAACATACCCCAAAATTTTTTAGGGTTCTTGAGGTTCGAATTTGGGTTTCGAATGGCTAAGTCTCGAATTGATGGAAACTAATGGTAGTTTGGGAATGAGGGAGGTCTGGTGAGGGTAAGGTGTGAGTTTGGGGTCAAGTGGAGGCGGCGCCGCCACTAGGAAGCAGTGGCGGCTAACTAGGGTTCATGGCTACCAATTGATATTCGAAGGAATCCGGTATGATTCGAAGTTAACTGATAGGGGGATCGGAACGGGGAGGTTGAGGCTAGTCTAGGGTGTAAAAATGGTGGTGTTTGGCCACCGTCCGCCGCCGCAGGCGAATTCAGGCGGGCGGAGGACGGCGGTGTGAGGCGGCGTTACAGGGGAGCTTTGGGTGTGCGGCTAATGAGAATAAGAGAAGAGAGAAGGGGCTAGGGTTTTGGGAATGAGTTGAAAAATCTGATTTTGGGGTCTTTGGGTATGTTAGAATGGGTATTTTAATCTAAACCATTGGATTAAGTGATCCAACGGCTTAGATTAAATGGGGTTGACCGGGTCGGTTTGGGTATTGGGCGGGTTTAAGGGGTGGTTCTGGATTGGTTGGGCAAATGTGATTTGGGCTTAGAAGAATTAAGTTTAAAAAAATGGCCCAAATTTGATTCTCTTCTCTTTGTTGTGTTATTTTCTTTTCTTTTATTTCCTTAAAATAACACTAAAAATTCTAAAATCCTAAATTAACTTATAGAACTAAATTAGTCTATAAAATTACTAGTTAACTTCTAATAATAATTATCACATATAATAACAAAATAAAATTGCACAATATGGATATTAAATGCTAAAAGTACAAAAATACATATTTTTTTTTGTTATTTTCATTTTCGTAAAATAACTTAATTACTCTCAATTAAAAATATGAATTTATATGCAAATGCAAACATTTTTGTATTTTATATTAATTTAAATAATAGACATGCACATGCTAAAAATGCAAATAATAAGAAAAATAACACAAAAATCACAAAAATCACGCACAACACAAAACTAATTTTTATTTTGAAATTTTTGGGAGTAATTCTCATGTAGGGCAAAAATCACGTGCTCACATGGGCGTGGAGGAAGGTACATTTGACTTTAGTGGCCGTATAGGGAGGTGCTCGACTTACATCAATCGTGTCCGATTTGACCTCATACAGTTAGTCCCTCCGCCTGTTGGAGATGTATTCGACATATATCTGCAATGGGCGGAAAAGATCGACCCGTCTCGGATCTATCCACGTATTCATACGTAGTATGTTTTTTGAATCGTCGTTTGCTGACAACATGCGTCATGATTACAACTACTCCCGAGGCAGGCCAGAAGGTGATTTGACATTTCGATTTCCCGCCTCCTTTTTTGACACTGACCTCTTCGAATCCCGTGTACCGGCCCGCTATAAATAGGGAGGAATTTCAAGTTTTTCCATTCTTCGGATACCTACAAAAACCTCTTTGCACTTTTGTCATTCATCTTTCCTTATAGCAATATTTAGCAGCTTTTCATATTGACTTCAGAGCTTGTTAGTATACCCAAAAAAATGTTAACAATGGATAAAGGTAGCCGTCGCCGTGGGACAAATGAGGATGAGGCCACTTCCAGGGTCCCTCAGCCCTCGGGAGGTGGGAAGAAATCCCGAAATCCTCTCGTTCCTCTTTTTGTAGACAACCTGCTTCCCCGCGAACTATACGTTTGAAGGGATTTTCCTACGAAGGGAGCTACCCCGGCATGGGAAAGGTCCAAATTCACTGAACCTCTTTTGAATGAACTCCGAGTTTCTTGTCAGATTCCGGAGACAGTCGTCATGCAAATGGCCGAGGGGGACTTTGCTAACGTACACAGAACTAGATTCTTTGCTTTCTACGAATACCCATTTATAATGGGGTGTGGCCTCTCTATTTATCCATTGGAGGAAGAATTGTGCAGGTTTTACAATGTATGCCCGACCCAGCTTACCGCTAACACTTGGAAAATATGTCGTACTGTGATGACTTATGTCGAGAGGGCCGGATTGGACGTCACAATATACCACCTGTTGCAGCTATTCAGTCCCGGGTTTATGAGGGGGATGATGCTTCAGTTGAAGAATCGTGGGACGAAAGGCTTGGTTATCGAGAAAGATGATAAGCCTAATCGCCAATTCTGGCTGAAATTTTTCTTCGTCAGAACCTCGAATCTGGTGTTGGACCCTACTGGATTCCCTGAGGTATGGAACATCGAGCATAAGTGTTATCCCTTGTGCTTAGTTATTTTATGCCTGCTCGACTTTTCGTCATCTTGTTATATTTTGTATTTGCAGCAAGGATGCGCACACCCCAATCCGTGCCGGATATTAAAGCACGGGTGGGGCGGTTGATCCCCTTCGCAGAGGAGTGTAGGATGTGGGTCACATTCACCACAAGATATGGTCTTCCAGGTATTATATCGGTTCTAGGTTTGGCGACCATATATTTTATTAGACGTCGCATTTTCTGACGCATGTTTTTTTTCTTATAACTGTGATGGCAGCCTGGAGTGCACCACGGAGGAAGAAACGTCGAGCTGCCGCTTCCTCATCGGTAGATTCTGGCTTTGAACACGTAGTTCATGTGAGTGAGATCACTCCTGAGGCCGCTCGTCCTGAGGGCGACCAAGCGAATGTGGAAGCATCTAGTGCGGATGTTTCTTACGCCGTTCGTTCTGAAGGCGAGGCCGACATTTAGAGAAGGCTCGTCACCTCCATCTCCTCTTGTTGAAGAGGATGCTTCTGAGGACGATGAGCCGCTGGAGAAAAAGAGGCTCCGGCTATTCCTTGGTAAAGGCGTGGTCGTGGAACAAAGGAAGGAAATCACTCACCGTCCTAAGTCGAGGCTAGTCTTTATGGGCGACGCCTTTCGACCGGAGAGGGTGGCTTTCTTGAGGGAAGTTGTGGGTGATACCACTTCTCCTCATGTTGAGGATGATAGCATGCCGAACATCGCCGGCTGGCTGCTGATGAGGAAAGGACTGCTCCCGAACGGGTTCCTGCAATTTCGCGGACATGCCGCAAGAAGACTATGCCCTGGTGGATATGGCGATGATAGGGCCTACCCCTCGGCTTGTGATTCCTATGGGATACTACTTGTTGCTGGACAGTGAGTAGGCTACGACGGACATGTCTTTGTTATGCGGTGCTACCGAGATAGAGTTTTTGAAGGTCGTAAGCGACAGGGATTTATCTCGTCGAGTCGCTGGCGCTGCCTTGCAGGTAAGACTTTGTTATTGTTTTTCGTTGTTTTATCATGAGCCCTGAGGCGTTGTGTCATCTTGAATTATGTCTCTTCTTTGTATTTTTCTCAGACCCTCATCTTAGCGGCGGAGCGAGGCTGGTGGGAGCAAAAGAAGAGCGCCGCCCTTAGAAAGGCGACGAAGAAATACAGGGAGGTCCGTGGTAAGCACAAGACACTGCCAGACCTTTACACCCAGGACCCTCAATTTCAATTTTTCCGTGAGGGATTGGAGCTGGTAGAGGATCAACTCCTTAAGCGTACGACCCAACTGGAAAAGGCGGATATAGACCTGATGGCCGTTGTGGCTCGGAACACCAAACTGGAGAGTCTTCTTCAACAGCAGGAGGGGGAGTTGGAACTGGGCTGTGTGGCGATGGCGGAGGCAGCGGAGTTACGTGCTAGGGTTGATGCCCTTACTGCCGAGCTCAGGACTACGACGGCTGAGGTGGTCGCTCCTCAGCAGGCGGAGGTTGTTGTTCCGATGCGGCGGATGCGGGGATCGTATTGACGGTATGGCCGATGTGGCAGAAAATAACGGGGGCCAGGGTAGTTAGATAAAGCTTCTTCTCTTTTTTTCGTAATCGAAGAGACGTTGTAAATTTGTAATCTATGAATGATTTATAATGACTACATGGGAATTGCCGTAGCCTTTTGTTTGTTGGAGAGGATCGTAGTTTTTATATGCCGTTAGGGCCTTAGCTTTTTGCATTTATGGGTGGTCGTAGCCTTTTGTTTATCAGAGACAATTGTAGTCTTCTCATACGCTGTTTGGGACTTAGCCTTTTGCGTTTATGGTTGGCCTTGGCCTCTTGTTTATCGGGGTCGACCGTAATCTTTCCTTACGCTGTTAGGGCCTTAGCCTTTTGCGTTTATGGGTGGCCTTGGCCTCTTGTTTATCAGGGTCGACCGTAGTCTTTCCTTATGCCGTTAGGGCCTTAGCCTTTTGCGTTTATGTGTGGCATTGGCCTCTTGTTTATCGGGGTCGACCTTAGTCTTTCCTTACGCCGTTAGGGCCTTAGCCTTTTGCATTTATGGGCGGCCGTGGCCTTTTATTTATTAGAGATGACCGTAGTCTTCTCATATGCTGGTAGGGCCTTAGCCTTTCATGCATTGGAGATGACCATTAGCCTTTCATGCATTGGAGATGGCTGTAGCCTTTCATGCATTGGAGATGCCCGTAGCCTTTCATACATTGGAGGGCGCTGTAGCCTTTCATACATTGGAGACCCTTTCATTCGTTGGAGGTGGCCATAGCCTTTCATACATTGGAGGTGGCCTTAGCCTTTCATACATTGGAGATGAACGTAGCCTTTCATGCATTGGAGGTGGCCACAGCCTTTCATACATTAGGGATAGTCGTAACCTTTCAAACATTGGAGGTGGTCATAGCCTTCATACATTAGAGATGGCTGTAGCCTATCATACGTTGGAGGTGGCGGTAGCCTTTCATACATTAGAGGTGGCTGTAGACTTTCATACACTGGATATGGCCGTAGCCTTTCATGCATTGGAGGTGGTCGTAGCCTTTCATATATTGGGGATGTCCGTAGCCTTTCATACATTGGAGGTGGCCGTAGCCTTTCATACATTGGAGATGGCCATAGCATTTCATACATTGGAGGTGGCCATAGCCTTTCATACATTGGGGATGGCCGTAGCCTTTCATACATTGGAGGTGGCCGTAGCCTTTCATACATTGGAGATGGCCGTAGCCCTAATCCCTGTGATATGCCATTCGTGCCGATCGTCGGTATGCTTGGTATATCATACTTAAACTTCTAAGCACTCCCGAGCATCCCCTTTGTCGCCTCATTAAAAAACTCTCTCAGAAAACCCAATTGGGACAAAACTAGGATGAGGGAAAAAGAGTACGACCTGGGGGATACTCTTTCTAAAAATGGAAATGCTTGAGGTGGGAGATGTTCCAATTATTTTGGGGCGTCTTCTCGTTCATGGTCTCTAGCCGAAAGGAATCTTTGGCTGCTGCTGCGCTGATTTTGTAGGGTCCGTCCCAATTGGTGCCCAACTTTCCTTCATTAGGGTCTTTGGATGCTAGTGTCTTGGCTTTTAGCACATAGTTGCCTACTTTGAGTGGTCAAATTTTTTCTCGCTTGTTGTAGTATCTTTCGATCTACTGTTTTTAGGCCACAAGCCTAATGTGGGCCATTTCCCTCCTTTTTACGACTTTATCAAGGTCTTGTAGTCGATTTGTGTCGTTCTCCTCTCCGCTCATGTGCGAGTACCTTAGACTTGGTTCAGCGACTTTGACTGGTATGACAGCATCAGTTCCGTAGACTAGTGAGTAAGGAGTTTCTCTTGTAGAGGATTTGGGGGTGTCCTATGCGCTCATAGTACTTCTGGCAATAACTGGTGCCATAGTCCTTTAGCGTCTTCGAGTTTCTTTTTCAAAATATTCAGTATGATTTTGTTGGATGACTCCGCTTGGCCGTTGGTGGCAGGATGATATGGCGTTGAAAGTATTCTTTTGATACGCCATTTTTCGAAGAAGTCGATTGTTTTTTGCCCTATGAACTGTCGTCCGTTATCGTAGGTTATTTCTTTGGGGATGCCGAAGAGACATATAATATTCTTCCAGATAAAGGCGATGACCTCTTGCTCGCGAATCTGGGCGTAGGCACCTGCTTCCACCCACTTGGAGAAATAGTCAGTTAGAACTAATAAAAAGCATACATTTCCTCGTCCGACGGGTAGCGATCCAATTATGTCCATTCCCCATTTGATGAAGGGCCCCGGTGAAGTGACCGAATAGAGGGGTTCTCCTGGTTGATGTATCAAAGTGGCAAACTTTTGGCATTTTTCGCACTGGCGAACGTATTCTGCCGCGTCTTTTTTCATGGTGGGCCAGTAGTACCTAGCCCGTACTAGACATCGCACGAGTGCTCGGTTGCCTGTATGAGCGCCACAGTTTCCTTCATGAACCTTATATAATACCGGTGTTGTTTGGTTGGGGCCTAGGTACTTAGCCAGGGGTCCTCCAAAACTCCTCTTGTAGAGGTCGTTGTTTATCATACAGTACCTTGCTGCCTGCATGTGAAGCTTTTTTGCTTCCTTTTTGTCGGGTGGTAGATTTCTATCATGTAGATATGATACAAGTTGGTAGTGCTAGTCCCAAGTTAGATGTAGGGAGAGTACCTCGGTATGGTCGTTCGCTGAGTGAAGGAGGGTGACGGTGCTTTCTTTATTCAGGTTGGTGGCGACAACGACCAGTTTAGCCAGCCCGTCTACTTCGGCATTATGCACCCTAGGAATCTGTTCAAAGCGGCATTCGTCGAGCTGTGCCATTAATTTGTGGATTTCTACTAGGTATTTCTCTAGCCTTTGTTCCTTGACCTAGTAAGTCCTGGTGACTTGATTTACCACGAGTTGTGAATCGTAGTGTAGGACAAGTCGGCGAGCTCTGTACCTGATGGGTAATTTTATACTTGCAATTACGGCTTCATATTTTGCCTTGTTGTTAGTCATCTCGGGACATCGTATGGACTAGTGATTGGTTTCACCCGTAGGGACTTTGCGGACGAGTCCCAGTCCAGATCCCGAGGTGTTTGCGGTCCCATGGTGTGGAGGGTCCAGGGGTCGGTGTTCGAAGTGGCCTGTAGGGCTTCCTTTTCTGCCTCTGGCGATATTTAGACACTGAAATCGGCCACGAAGTCGGCAAGGACTTGTGACTTGACTGCGGTCCTGGGAATATAGGTGATATCATGCTCGCTGAGCTCTATGGCCCATCTGGCAAGCCGGCCCGATAATTCGAGCTTGTGCAAGATGCTCCTCAGAGGGAAAGTGGTCACTACGTTGATGGGATGGCATTGGAAGAAGGGTCTCAGCTTTCTAGAAATCGTGACCAATGCCAAAGCCAATTTCTCGAGGTGTGGGTATCGAGTTTCGGCATCCACTAGGGTTTTTCTAATGTAATAGATAGGTGATTGTGTACCTTTTTCTTTACGAATCAGTACCGCGCTGATTGCAATTTTCGATACAGCTAGGTACGTCAGTAGAGGCTCACCTGGTTTCGCTTTTGACAACAGCGGTGGAGACGATAGGTATGCTTTTAGCCCTTCCAGGGCTTTGACGCATTCGTCATTCCAGTGGAATCCGTTGTCTTTTCTCAGCACTCTGAAGAATTTGTGGCAGCTGTCCGAGGATCGAGAGATGAAGCGGGAGAAGGCGACTATCCGACCTGTCAATTTTTGGACCTATTTCTTGCTGTTGAGTGTTTCGGGTATTGAGGAAATTTCCTTGATTTGATCAGGATTGACTTTGATCCCCCTTTGGGATGCGTGAAACCGTAAAAATTCCTGACACCACACCGAAGGCGCATTTCTCGGGATTTAATTTCATCCCATACTTTTTCAGTATTTCGAAGGCCTCTCTCAGGTGGTCAATGGTCTTCCTTTCTGACAGACTTCACTAGCATGTCATCGATGTAAACCTCCAAGTTTTCCCGAGTTTCTCCCTAAACATCTTAGTGACCAGCCTTTGGTATGTGGCCCCTGCGTTCTTGAGCCCGAAGGCCATCACCCTGTAATAGTAGGTACCCTAGTGTGTGATGAACGTGCTTTTCTCTTATTCTTCCTCGGCCATTAGGATTTGGTTATAACCGGAGTACGCATCCAAGAAGCTGAGTTGTTCATGTCCGACTGTAGCGTCGATCAATTGATCAATGTGAGGGAGAGGGAAGGAATCCTTAGGGCAGGCCTTGTTCAGGTCGGTGAAGTCCACACACATTCTCTATTTTCCGTTCTTATTTTTGACCATTACCACATTGATGACCCATTGTGGATATTTTGACTCTTTGATAGAGCCGTTGGCGAGCATCTTATCTACCTCCTCGCGGACAGCCTCGTTGATTATGGTGTTGAACTTTCTCCTGATTTGTCTTACCGGCGGGTGTAGCAGATTGACATTAAGCTTGTGGGTGGCGATGTCTGACGTGATTCCTGGAATATCTACATGGGAAAAAGCAAATGTGTCTGCATGGTTAGTATAAAATTCAGGGTACTTACCCGGGTCGTGAGCCCGTGGCGGATGTATGCTTTCCTTTCGGGGTTGTGATGATCTAGCTGAAGTGGGTTGAGGTCTTCGACTGTGGCCTTACAAGCTTCTACAATGTCTGGGTCTCTGATGGAGTCGGTCGTTGGGTCCGCTTTGGTCCCTGACAAGGCTTATTGCTACGCCTCTACACTTGCCCTGCTCAGTTGTCGGGTGTGGGCGCAATCTTGTGTTATCTTATAACATTCTTGCGCTGTGCGCGGTTCTCCCTTGATGCGGAATATTCCCCATGGAGTAGGGAACTTAACCACTTGGTCTAAGGTCGAGGGGACAGCTCGCATGGCATGTATCCACGGGCGCCCGTTAATGACATTGTATGGAGTCTCTTGGTTTATGTTGTTTCCAAGGTGAATCCCCCCGCGAGGATGGGTATAGTCACTTCTCTTGACGTGCATTCCACTGCATTGTTAAGACCAGTTAGAGTTATACAGCGTGGGGTTATCTTATCCTCGAGTCCCATCTGCGAGAGGACTCTTTGAGGGATGATGCAGGCGCCGCTTTCATCATCGATCATGACTCTCCTAACGTCCGTATCAATAATACGTAAAGTAATAACTAAAACATTATAGTGGGGGAAACACAAACCGTTGGTGTCAGACTTATCAAAGGTGATACTTCTTTTGATGTCATCGTACCGTTCGTGGGAGATGGTCCTCTTCAGTCTGTGTATGTTGGCAAATTTGACATGGTTGATAGCGATGTCATTCCCATCTCCGACGATCATATTTACCATGTGCGTCGGGGAGGGTGGCTTCGATGGTCCATTAGAATGCTCTCGCCCCCGCGCGAAATTGGCCTTCACCTTGTCGTTGAGCAGCACCTTCAAATATCCTTGGTTTAGCATCCCGACGACTTCCTGTCATAGACCTATGCAATCTTCGGTTTTGTGCCCTCGTTCTTGGTAGAATTCATACAGAACATATGATTTTCTTGTGGCAGGGTCTGATTTCATTTTCTGAGGCCATTGCACCTTGGTGCCAAGCCTTTCCAGTGCGTACACAATCTCTGAAGGAGAAACACAAAAGTTATGTAATGAAAGTAAAAGGGGCGTACCTCGTTCGTTTCTGAGTGGGGCGAGATGGCGTTGTAGTGCGTCTGCATGACGAGGGGGCGGAAGAGGAGACCTCATGTAAGGCTGATGTCATTCTTTATTAGGGCGAGGGGGGAGTTCTCTGCGTCCCTCGTGTCGTCGATCTCTCCTTGTGTCTGTATGTATAGGCTGTCACTCGTCGGGTTGGTCCATTGAGGTCCTCTTCATCTGCTCGTACCTTGGCGCAGTAGGCATTATGGATCTCATCCCAAGTTGTGGGGGGATATTTCATGAGCCGGCTTTGCAGTTTCTTGGTCGCTCTAGAGCCGTCCCTGCTGAGTCCGTTCTGGAAAGCTGCTACCGCCATGCCCTCCGATATGTTTGGTAGGCTCATCCTTACCTTGTTGAATCTGGCGAGGAAGTCCGTGAGGCCTTCGCCCGTGGTTTGTCTGACAGCGAAGATGTCGTTTACCCGTGCTCCTGCCTTCTTAGCACCGGCGTGTGCAGTGACGAACTTTTCTTCCATTTCTTCAAAGGTTGAGATTGCTTTGGCGGGCAGTTGGGAGTACCATGTCAGGGCTCCTCCGGTCAACGTCTCGCCAAACTTCTTCAGCAGCACAGATGGTACCTGTTCCTTAGACAGGTCGTTACCTTTCACAGCGGTGACATAATAGATGAGATGATCTTCAGGGTCGGTGTTTCCATCGTATACCCTCAGATAAGGAGGCATCTTGAAAGTTTTCGAGATGGTGTAGGGGGCGACTTACTCGGAGTAGGGTTGCTCCACGAACCTTCCTACATCACGTTTGGGCAGCAGTTTGGGCGCTCCGGGGATCTTGTTGACCCTATCCTGATGTTCCTTTATTATGTCGCGGAGGGCTTGATTTTCACTCTCCATTTCTTCCATTTTTCTCAGGATGGATGTTAACGTATCGTCATGCATTTGTGTTTTGATGGGTTGGTTGTTGGTTCGTGTTTCCTCTTGCTCGTCTGCTGTGGCGGTGTTGCTTGTTGTTGGTGCTGCTTTTTCATGATTCCGTGGTAGCTTTTCCACTAGGCCACTCAGGGCGCTTGTTAGGCATTTTTCCAGTAACTTCCTGACCGTTGGGGGTGCTTCTTTTGCAGCGGATGTGGAGGTATCTTTTTCCTACAAGGTTGCAAGATTCCCGGTGGGAAAAGGTGAGGCTTCCGCCTCAGGTGTGATATCAGGGGTGGTGGTGACGACAACGCTACCACCGACCTCGTTCCGGGAACTCAAGAGGTTGGTGGTGACTTCCGTTATAACTTTGGACCAGGTGTTGTTCTCGGCCATTTTTTAGGTTGTATCTGGTGATCTAATCCTTTCGATGTATACTACAGGTTTGATTCTCGAAATCCCCACGGATGGCGCCAAATTGTTTGACCCAAAAGCTATCGGTTGCTTTAGGAGTTTGGGACAATCAAATATTATAAAAGGGTCAATCGGAATCAACGGTAATAAACTCAAGGATAGATCTATAATTCGTATGTAATTTTCTCTAGTGAGCTCGTAGTAAAACGTATTGGAATATCAAAACTGATCAACAATAAAGAGATGAGATAGAGAGAGAATCATACTCAGAAGTTGTATTATTAATGAAAGTAACACTTGTCTTACAAATGAGGGAGGCCTTTCCTTAATATAGAAGGAAGGCCCTTCGCTAGAATATCACTTTATTCCAGAACTATTGTTGTTACAAAAACATAAGTGGACGGAGGGACGGAACGCTCGTACGGGCGAGTTTACAAATGCGCCTTTATAGTCAGGGGCGTACTCCTTCTCGTCGTATGGGCGTGGAGGAAGATACATTTGACTTTAATAGTCGTGGAGGGAGACGTGCTCGACTTACATCAATCGTGTCCATTCGACCTCGTACAAACATCTTGACACAGAATCTCAAAATAATTGGTGAAGTAACTGAAGATCTTTATAATATCGATCATTAAATCTTTTGTACAGTACTGTCGCGCGACAACCCAGTTCCGAGTGGAATTTGTAAACTAGAAAAGGACTAGCTAGAGAACATATGGAGTAGAAATTAAGTTTCAGAAATACTACTGAGTCAAGAATCTTCAATAATTAATGAGAGATACAATGAGGATGAATTTAAGGGTACAAAGCAAGGAAAATGGCATCATAATTAAAACTGTGGGTCCTACTTATAATCTTACCTTAATTAAACTTTCCAATTTCAAAAAGTTACGCTGCAACTTAATTCTAGTTACCCCTTTCCCTCCCTCTTCTTCTTCATTAATTCCTCTCTCTTCATTTCTTTTCATTCTTTACCCTAATTAATCTCCTCTTTGTCTTCTAAGGTTCTCCCGGGTTCTTTGGATCGTTTCGACCAGGTATTTGTAAGGATCCATTTTCTTTTTCCTTTGCAACAATTTCTGTTTTGTTATATATAATAGTTTTGCAAGTTTATATTTTTAGAGCGTCAAATTCTCAGTCTTTAAATCCTAAGTGAACATTGGTTGAAACTTTTTATATATTGCACTTAATTTCCTACCAATGCTAATCAAAAGAATTAAAGCTAAAATATTTTTCTCTGCTAAGAAAAATGTTGTTTAACTCAAAAGTTATCAGTTACTTTATGAGCTATGAACAATTAAAAATATAAGAGTGGTAAATCGTAATCAAATATAATAGACTTAAAAATGAAATCAGTATGATTATAATCAAGAAATGTTTGCAAGGATGAAGAACTTATAAAAATAATCGCTGATCACAGTTGAGGGAGAATGATAGAGAGAGAATGATAGAAATTGTATTATTAGATAGTAACACATGGCATTTACAACAGGGAAGCCTCCTTTTATATAGAGGTGAGGCTTCCTTACAAAAATTATAATCTGTCGAGACGTCATTGACGCCCTCTCAGAGGAGACATCTAAATACACTCATTGTCATTTGTGCCCTTACGTCTACATTGCACTCCCGCTGTAAGAGACGTAAGGAAGGGGTCGTACTCTAATCGTTTTATGGACGTAGAAAGAGTTGCGCTCGACCCCCTATGGTCAAGTCATATTTAGCCTCATACAGTTAGTCCCTCCGCCCATTGGAGGCATATTCGATGTACGTCTTCAGTGGGTGGAAATGTCGATCCGCCGTGGCATCACTAATGTACTGACACGTGGTCTACTTTTTGAATTGACGTCACTGCCGGCACGCGTCATGATTGTGAGCACGTGATTTTTGCCCGAAGAAATTAATTCCAAAATAAAATACAAAAAATAATTTTTGATTAAAATTGGTTGATTATTGTGTAAAAAATATTGGTGTGTGTTTTAATTGTTGAAAATAAAGTGAGAAAAATAGAAACAAAAATATAAAATGCAATTAATTAGAAAATAACAAAAATGTAGGATAATTACTAAGAAATTAGAAAAATACAAACAACAACAACAACAACAACAACCCAGTATATTCCCACAAGGTGGGGTCTGGGGAGGGTAATATGTAGACAGGCCTTACCTCTACCCGAAAGGGCAGAGAGGCTGTTTCCAATCGACCCTCGGCGCAGGAAAAAGAAAGGCAAACCAAAACAAAAATAAAAACAAAAACCGCATTAGTTACACCAGCATAGATCACATAAAAATTATCTAAACATAAGAGACATAGATACCATAAATAAGTAGGCATGCATGCAATGATATTAAAATAGTAACTACCAGAAATGACTACCACAAGATAACACAAACTAAGCGTCTATGGGCGGCCCTACCACGCCTCACCCACCCCGGAAAAGGAGTACGAAAAATCTAGAAGTCCCTATCCTACAACCCTGATACTAGACCTCCAGACTTTCCTATCAAGGGTCATGTCCTCTGAAATCCGCATCCTGGCCATGTCCTGTCTAATTACCTCTCCACATTATCTCTTAGGCCTGCCTCTGCCTCGCCTCACACCAACCACTGCTAGTCGCTCGCAACTCCTCACCGGGGCATCAGGGCTTCTTTTCCGCATATGCCCGAACCACCGAAGCCTCGCCTCTCGCATCTTCTCATCCACTGGGGCCACCGCCACCTTCTCCCGAATAACTTCGTTCCTAATCTTATCTAACCTGGTGATCCCGCACATCCACCTAAGCATCCTCATCTCCGCAACCATCATCCTCTGAACATGAGATTTCTTCACCGGCCAACACTCCGTCCCATACAGTATGGCAGGTCTAACCACAGCTCTATCAAACTTCCCCTTGAGTTTCTGTGGCACTTTCTTGTCACACAAGACTCCTGATGCAAGCCTCCATTTTGACCATCCCGCCGCTATACGGTGAGTGACATCTCCGTCTATCTCCCCGTCCCCCTGGATCACCGATCCAAGGTATCTGAAACTATTCTTCTTGGTTATGGCCTGAGATCTAATAATCACGCTCCCTCCCACTTCGCTCGGCTCAGCTCTAAACTTGCACTCCAGATATTCTGTCTTAGTCCTGCTTAGTTTGAACCCCTTAGACTCGAGAGTCTGTCTCCATACCTCTAGCCTTTCGTTAACACCGACCCTCGTCTCGTCTACCAGGACTATGTCATCAACAAATAGCATACACCATGGTACATCCCCTTGAATATGCCGCGTCAAAGTATCCATTACCAAGGCAAACAAGAGGGGGCTAAGCGCAGATCCTTGATGGAGCCCCATAACAACCGGAAATGGTCAGAGTCGCCACCCACTATCCTGACCCTGGAATAATACACTAAGGAAAACAAGTGTAAAATACAAAAATATAGAAAATAATTAATTAAATACAAGTTAAAAAATACAAAATAAGATATATACAAGAAATACAAGTATACAAGGTGTTTGGGCCAAAGTCTAGCCCAAAGAATTAACACACTACAATAGACCTGGCCCAATTTACAATTGAACCGGCCAACACTTGCAAAGAATTAAAACGACGATGTATGGAAAACAAATCTGAACCATTGAAATATCCAATCAAACGGACCAAGAAATGCAGTTCTTAAGTAAACAAAACGACGTCGTCCTAAGAAACAATCACAGCCGTCTATTCAATTAATCTAACAGATACAATCAATGTCACTTAAACCAAAATGACACACTTTAGTTAAATAAATCACAATCGTCCAAGGGATTGATCTAACGGACGAAATAAAAGCTTCAATTAAAACATACGGCGACGTTTAAGGGAGAAAATAATCTGGCCCGTTCGTATCATCTAATCTAACGGTAGAGAATCAATAAACACACATTCAATATATAATTACACCCTTCGTTCATTATACCTCATTATACAAACACACCCCTTCATATTCAAAACCCTAGCCGCCCTGAAACTCTCGCCTTCTTCTTCACGGACCACAAGAACCCTACTGGTGGTCTACCTCTGTTCATCGTCTTTGGCTCAGGCCTTCACCCCTAAACTCCCTTCTTCCTCCTCTAACATCCTACCCCTAGCCTCACCCAGATATCACACCATTTCCCCCAAGGTTATTGAATTTCCGTCGCCAGAACCCTAGCCGAAGACAACCCAAGTATGAACCAGCCTCCCAAAATTGCACCCCATAACCACCAAAGACTCCTCTTTCACCCTACATAAGTCTCATCCTTCAAATATTAGCCATACTCTTCGAATCTTCAAAAATGTCTCATCGGAATCCTACTCCGGAGGACATCCAAATCCAAAACCTTTTAAAACCAGAACCCTAGTCACCAAATACATCCTTTCACATCCAAACCAGACTCCCAGAGTTTGTTTGGAAGATCTACTATAAAAAAGAGACCGAGAGTCTCTAAATCATCGGAGAACCAAGAAAAACGAAGAAAAGAAGAAAGAAAAGAAAGAAAAGAAGAAAGAAAAGGAAAAGAAGCCCCCAAAAGCTAAGTACATCTGAACCATCTTCGTTTTTTGTGCTTCTTCTTCTATGTTGTTTAAAGCCTGAACCTTTGCATGATATCTCTGTGATAATTAAGTGCTCTATTCTAGTTAAAGCTATCATGTTAAATCACATGCTAATTAGCTGTTTGAGTGTTTTGTATAATAGAACCTGTTTCGATTAAGGGTTTGATTAATTAGGATTCAACCATTATCTATTGTCTCTTTGAATTCTGATTAGTTAAAATAGTTGAAGTTGGTGTTATATTTACAAATTACATGAAATGTGTTAGTTTTGCAATACGATTTATATGTATGGCTTTTCTGAACTTTGAACACTTAGTTACAGTAGGGTTATATGTGCAAATGATATGGGCTATTGTTGTAGCAGTATGAAATTTGACTGTTAAGGCCATTTGTGACTATTTCTGAAAGTGGTTAGTTATGTAAATCTCACTTAAGTCTAAAAATTGGTTAAAAAATAAAGTTTAGTTAGTGGTTATATCTTTAATACAAGGCTAAACACCCCAGGTCTTAACAAACCTAAGGGCAGGTCGGGTGAATATATATAAGTATAAGGGGTAAAAGGGGAATGGAAATTTGTATTTATGAGAATAATATAGAAGTAATGAGGGCATAAATGAAAATGAGGCCTGGTTTTACTGTAAATATGTGAATAATAAGGGGTGAACTAGGCATAGTTAAAAGGTAGATAGGTAATAACTCTTAGCAAGTGAGGGCAGCTAAGTCATTTCGGCCCAATAGAATAGTAAAGAATAACCTAGAACCTTCTAGTAGGGGTTCAAGTGCATTTTTATTAAAAACACCCTATACTTAATTGAAATAATTGAAAAAGAGTAGAGGTGGGAAATATGAATAATTAATTCAAATTTCCCTCCCAATTCACTCTATAGATAGGCTGTCTCAAGCCTAAGTTTAGGGGTTCAGAAAATTTATAGATCGAAAATTCATAGAGAAGTTCGAAAAATTCAGAATTACTAAAGTTCTGAAACTTATATACTGAAGTCCTACAGGTCTTCTACTTAGCTGATAATTCGAGTATTACTTTTGGGAATCTCTGCTGGTTATTTTTCTACTGATTTACTTCGACTTTGCTGGGTTTACAATTTGCTCGGGTTTATTTGCTGGTTTACCTGCTGGATTTTAGGATTTTGCTGTGTTGATTCATTACTGTTTGTTGTTGCTATATTATCATTGCTGTTGCTGATTTTCCTTCTTCTCCAAACCTAGAACTCATCAATTTGTTATTTGAATCAAGTACACTACTATGACCTGGAGCTGTACTTGTATCGCTATTGAAGAAATAAAAATGATAATCTTATTTTAGCTAAATCAGTTGTATATTTGTCATTTCATTATGTAGCTTAAGTTGTTAGATTTCTGTATTTCTATTAGGACTGGGTTGTAATAAGTATTAGATTGGATCACTATACTTTAGATTTAGTAATAATGATAGAGACATGAACGCTAGGCTAAATAGACTAGGTAAAACGATCACCTAAATCTAAAGTTAAAACTGATAAGATCATAGTTAAATCACCCGAATCTGAAACTATTACAAATTGGACATGATAACACTTGAACATTCTATAAATCCAGTTTTAAATCAGAATTAGTCAATGCTAAAAGTATAAGTAGTTGTTGAATTCCAAATTGTATATTGTTAATTAAGTTGATCTAGTTTTAAATTTGTTTTATGATTCTGCAATCTGATAGTAATTTGAATTTTCTTAATTAGACTAGAATATTATCTTCTTTGATTGAGTAAAATAACAGAAATGATTAGTGCCGTAATAGTGATTTAAGTATTGGACTCTGCTAGTTGAATAGCGAAATCATCATTTTGGGTCAGTTAGTAAACGTTAAAATCAGTAGTGATTAAGTACAAATTTATGTTTGTAGATTGCTGCATTTATCAAGTATTGTTAAAAATGATAATTATTTTTTGTTTAGCCTCGAATGTGAAGGATTTGTGCCCAATTATGAATTCAGGCCCTCATAAAAATGAAATGGCAATTAAGCCTATAGACCGAAAGCGAGATGGATACTGGGCCTTAGACACCCAGTTGTATTTGGCTGCAGTCAGTTGAGCCAGTCTGAAGTTCAGGCCCAACGATGAAATATGGTCTGGACTCTTATACGCAATGCTGTAAAATTAAAATGTAACAGTTACATTAGGATGAGAAACCAAAAAATAGAGAATATAGTATGCTTAAGATGAACCTTAATAAAAACGGAGGTGAGCCTCACCAAACCATAAATGCTTAATTGTGGGGCCCTTCATAAATATTAAATGAAAAAATATAGAAAATCGGAAAGACTATTTAGCGAATTTCACAGCCAATCCAAAAGTTAATAGGACATAGATACTTTTGACATGATTTGTAATAATTATACATTCCTAATATGAAGAAAAGTGTCGCAATTGCGAAGGAGGCAGACCAAGGCTGTGTTCGCAAATGCGAAGCCTTGATCGCAATTGCGAAGAATGTCCAGGAATGCTTGAGTTCACAAATGCGAACTAAACCTCACAAATGCGAGGCCTTCAATAATCCGCCTGGGTTCGCAAATGCGAACACTTTGTCGCAAATGCGAAGACCTAGTGTGCCAGCCCAGTTCGCAAATGTGAACCCTGTCTCGCCATTGCGAGAGTCTTAGACCCCAGACCTGCAGTGTTCGCAGTTGCAAACAAATGTTCGCAATTGCGATATCCGCAGCTGTGCAATTTTATACTTAAACGAATTTTTCAGTTCTTTCTTCATTCTTTCAAAAACCCACACACCACACACGAACCCTCAAGAGAAAATTTACTCCAAAGCAATTGTAAGTCACTTTTTACTTAATTCTTTCAATTCCTAACAACATTAAACATGTTTTTCAATAGAATTCAAAGGTTTCCATGGTAGAAATTCTTGTTTGTGGGTAGAACATAGGGTTTTCATGAATTGGGTAATTGGACCTCGAATAGAGGTCTGATTTTGAAACAAATCATATATTTGAACTCGTGGGGGAATGGGTAACCGGATTTTGGTCCGACCCCCAAGTTCCGACCTCGTGGGGCCAGGGGCGTTTTGGGAAATTTTGGGGTAAACTTTGAGAAAACCATTTTTAAGCATTCAAACTAAGTTATATAGTATTTATTAATGTAATGGAATCAATTGTGATTAGATTCGAGCAAGTTGAAATCAGAAGTTTGGGGTAAAGCTATTGTTGAAAGATAATTTGGGCTTCAAGGCTAGAGGTAAGTGTTTGTTCTATCCTAGCTTGAGGGAATATGATTATGTGCTATGTGCTATATGATCTAGTGCGGTGTATGGGCTGTGGTGACGAGCATCCATACACTGGCGTCTAGCATGACCGTGAGTCATTGTTGATACTTGTTGTGAGATATTTTAAAGATGAATTGTTGAACCCTTACCGGGTTGTGGAATTGCACATTGTTTTCCCTTGCCGGGACTTATTGTAAAGTGAAATATTGTTTTCCCTTTCCGGGACTTGTTGTCTGGTGGATTATTGTGTCCCTTACCGGGACCTTGTTGTGTCCCTTGCCGCGACGGTTCATGATTGTTGTTTTCATTCATTGCCCTTAACCGTGATTGTTATTTGGGTGAGGAAGAGTGATAATGCACGAAAGGTGATGTCGTGCCTTGTTTTACTGTTTTCGCACGAAGTTTAATGCCGTGCCTTATATTATTGATTATGCACGAAGGGTAATGTCGTACCTTATATTATTGATTATGCACGAAGGGTAACGTCGTGCCTTGTTATTGATTATGCACGAAGGATCATGCCGTGCCTTATGATTGATTATGCATGAAGGGTAATGTCGTGCCTTGTTATTGAACTATGCATGAAGGATCATGTCGTGCCATGGATGTGAGGATGAGAGTAAAAGCACGAAGGGTGATGTCGTGCACTTTTATTTGCTTATTTGGTGAGGATGAGAGTAAAAGCACGAAGGGTGATGCCATGCAACTATTTTCTATTCCTTGTTTGATATTAATTGTTTTCATTATACTCTGTTTTCCATTGTTGACTTAATAATTGTTGCTAACTGTTGAGCTTCCCTCTTATGATACTTCTTGTTGGATTTGTTACTTGATTATTTCTCGTTATCTTGTGGTGTACATATGTATATAGAACTGCACATATTTATGTGAGTGTCTGGTCCAAGGCTTGTCACTACTTCGCCGGGATAGGTCAGGCACTTACCAGCACATGGGGTTGGATTGTGCTGATACTACACTTCTGTGCGTTTTTGCACAGGTCCAGGTTTCGAGCAGGAGCAGTAGCAGCAGTAGTAGCGTATATTTTTATGGGAGTTGAGCATTCCGAGACAGAAGTAGCTTGCAGGCGTCCGCAGGTCCGGCGTCTCTTCCATATACTTATATTATTTGCTATGGTCTCTTTGTTCTAAGACAGACAAATATATGTTATTTTCTTTCAGACCTTTATGTGTAGTATTCAGTAGTAGTTCGTGAGCTGGTGACTCCACGTCTTGGGTAGAGGATTTCATTAGTGTTTTACCTTGGTATTACTTAATTCTAAAGTCTTCCGCACTTATTTAATTAATGTTATCGTTCTTGTTGATAAAAATGAGTACGAAATAATGACAAAAATAGGATAATGTTGAATTTAGTGGCTTGCCTAGCTATCACGAGTAGGCGCCATCACGATCCCGATGTTGGGGGGAAAATCCGGGTCGTGACAAGTTGGTATCAGAGCTCTAGGTTACATAGGTCTCACCACTCATGAACAAGCTTAGTAGAGTTTGAGAGGTAGGTACGGAGACGTATGTACTTGTCCTCCAGAGTCTATTGAGTTAGGAAAGAGTCTCTCTTGTCCTCCAGAGTCTATTGAGTTAGGAAAGAGTCTCTCATTTGTTCTTTCTTGTCGTGCGACTTGTTCCTCAATTACTGATTGAATTTCTATTCTGTCCTTTCGCAGATGGTGAGGACACGCGCTTCTTTGTCCGTTGACCAGCAGCCCGAGCCCCAGGCAGCTCCCGTGAGGGGCAGGGGCCGAGGCCGTATCGTAGGCCGTGGTAGGGGCAAAGCTCAGCCCCCGACAGCTATTCTAGAAGTGGAGCCTCATATTGAGACTGGCGAGGAGGTTCCAGTCCCAGCAGCTCCAGTGGCCCAGCTTAGGTCCCAGAAGAGGCTTTATTTACCCCGGATCTTCGGGAGGCCCTGGTCAGGATAGCGGGATTTATGGACAGCGTTTCCAGAGCGGGCTTATTACCAGCTGCACCAACCACTTCTCATGCTGGAGGAGGGGCCCATACTCCTGTTGCACGTACTCCGGAGTCAGTAGCTCCTCAGCCTCAAGCATCAGTGGTTTAGTCAGTCGTGGCCACTCAGTCAGGTACCACAGCTCAGGCCGGAGATGGAGCGGCCATGACTTCTGATTCTTTATGGAGACTTGATCGGTTCTCCAAGCTGTTTACCACTACTTTCAGCGATGCCATATAAGAGGATCCTTAGGATTTCTTATTTAGTTGCCACGAGATTCTCAAGACTATGGGGATAGTGGAGTCCAATAGAGTTGACTTCTGTACATTCAGGATTTTAGGATCCGCCAAGACTTGGTGGAGATATTATTACTTGACTCGACCAGCAGGGTCCCCGGCTTTATCATGGGATCAATTTGCAGAGTTATTTCTGGAGAAGTTTCTCTCTGTTACTCAGCGGGAGGCACTTCGGAGGCAGTTTGAGCGCCTCCAGCAGGGTACTATGACTGTCACACAGTATGAGACGAGGTTTGTTAACCTGGCACATCATGCGGTTGTGATACTTCCCATAGATCGGGAGAGGTTCCGCATGTTTATAGATGGGCTAAATCAGCCGATTAGACTGCAGATGGCTATGGGAGTTGGGAGTGAGATATCTTTCCAGGAGGCAGCTAATGCATCTCGTAGAGTTGAGATGGCTCTTGCTCGGGGAGGTGGTTATCCTTCGGACAAGAGGCCTCGTCATTCCGGCAGATTTAGTGGTTCTTCTTTTGGAGGCAGGGAATCTTTTGATAGGGGCCAGTCTTCCAGACCTTTTCAGTCAGCCCTCCAGGCTTCACAAGGTGGACCAGGTGATCGTGGCTTTCGTGAGCAATATTCAGATCAACCTCCTATTAGTGCTCAGCCTCTTTAGAGTGTTCGTGGGGGCCATTCAGGTCGTCAGGGATAGTAGCCCCATCAGCCTAAAAGTTGCTACGGTTGTGGCGACCCAGGTCATCTTGTCAGGTTTTTCCCTCGAGCGACGGGCAACACTCAGCAGCGGGGCCCTCATCCCATGATTCAGTCCCCAGCTGACCCTCAGCCTACCTAGCTAGCCAGAGGCGGGGGTAGGGATCGTAGAGGTGGAGGTTGAGACCGTAGAGGTAGAAACCGTCCAGGCAGAGGTAGAGGTCAGCCAGTAGATGACCGTCCCAGAGATGTAGTTTAGAGGGGAGGTGCTGATCCCCAATTTTATGCTTTACCAGCTAGGCCAGAGGTAGAGGCATCAGATGTCGTGATTATAGGTACCATTCTTGTTTGTGACAGAGTTGCTTCAGTATTATTTGACCCCGGGTCTACATATTCATATGTGTCTTCCTACTTTGCACTGTACTTGGCCGTGCCTAGCTATGCTCTGGATATTCTAGTTTATGTGTCTACACCAGTGGGTGACTCCATTATAGTTGACCGGGTGCATCGTTCGTGCGTAGTTATTTTTGGAGGTCTTGAAACCGGTGTTGATCTGTTGCTATTAGACATGGTGGATTTCGATGTCATATTGGGGATGGACTGGTTGTCCCCATACCATGCTATTCTAGATTTTCATGCTAAGACTGTGACCTTGGCCTTGCTAGAATCACCCCGACTAGAGTGGAAAGGTACCTCAAGCCACTCCGTTCGCACTGTTATTTCCTATGTTAAGGCTCGACGCATGGTCGGAAGGGGTGTCTAGCTTATCTGGCTTATGTTCGTGATTCCAGCGCAGAGGTTCCTTCCATTGAGTCAGTCCCTATTGTACGGAAGTTTCCTGAGGTTTTCCCTTCAGACCTGCCGGGCATGCCACCCGACAGGGATATTGATTTCTGTATCCATCTAGCACCGGGCACTCAGCCCATCTCTATCCCACCCTATCGTATGGCCCCACCGGAGTTAAAAGAATTAAAGAATCAGTTGCAAGACCTTCTAGAAAAGGGATTTATCAGGCCCAGTATTTCCCCATGGGGAGCACCCGTGTTGTTTGTGAAGAAGAAGGATGGCTCGATGCGGATGTGTATTCATTACCGACAATTAAACAAAGTGACGATAAAGAACAAGTATCCGCTGCCGAGGATTGATGATTTGTTTAACCAGCTCCAAGGAGCGAGGGTGTTCTCAAAAATAGAATTGAGGTCAGGCTACCATCAGCTGAAGATCAGGGCGGCTGACATTCCTAAGACAACCTTTCGCACTTGATACGGGCATTATGAATTCTTGGTCATGTCCTTCAGGTTGACCAATGCCCTAGCAGCATTCATGGAGTTGATGAATCGAGTATTTAGGCCTTATTTAGATCTGTTTGTGATAGTCTTTATAGATGACATCCTGGTATACTCCCGCAGCCAGGAGGAGCACGAGCAGCACCTTAGAGTGGTTCTTCAAACTCCAAAGGATAATCAGTTATATGCCAAATTTTTGAAATGTGAGTTTTGGTTGAGTTCGGTGGCATTTCTGGGTCACATTGTATCAGTAGGAGGTATTCAGGTAGACCCAAAGAAGATTGAGGCAGTCCAGAATTGGCCTCGACCAGCTTCAGTGACTGAGATCTGGAGTTTCTTGGGATTAGCAGTTTACTACCGTCGATTTGTAGAGGGGTTTTCTTCTATTGAATCCCCGATGACCAGGTTGACCCAGAAGGGTGCCCAGTTTCAGTGGTCAGATGAGTGTGAGGCAAGCTTTCAGAAGCTCGAGACAGCCTTGACTACAGCCCCAATGTTGATACTACCGAAGGGTGTAGGGCCTTATACAGTTTATTGTGATGCATCTCGTACAGGGCTTGGAGCGGTATTGATGCAGGATGGTAAGGTTATTGCTTATGCTTCGAGGCAGTTGAGAATACATGAGAAGAATTATCCAGTTCACGATCTTGAGTTGGCAGCAGTGGTTCATGCCTTAAAGATCTGTAGGCATTATCTATATGGTGTGACATGTGAGGTGTACACTGATCACAAAAGCCTACAGTACTTGTTCAAGCAAAAGGAGTTGAATTTACGATAGCGGAGATGGTTAGAGTTGCTGAAGGACTATGATGTCACTATTCTATATCACCAAGGTAAGGCCAATGTGGTGGCCGATGCATTGAGTAGAAAGTTTGCCAAGCATGGGTAGTCTCGCATTCATTTCGGTCGGTCAGAGACCATTTGCTCAAGATGTCCAGGTCTTAGCCAACCAGTTCGTGAGACTAGATATTTTTGAGCCTAGCAGGGTGTTAGCCTGCACGGTCGCTCGTTCATCTCTATTAGAGCGGATCCATGAGAGGTAATTTGATGATCCTCATTTGCGTGACTTGAGAGATATCTGTACATCGGGGAGGTGCCACGAAGGTAACTCTAGATGATGACGGAGTATTGAGATTGCAGGGTCGAGTTTGCGTGCCCAATGTTGAGGGGATTCGAGAGTTGATCTTAGCGGATGCCCACAGTTCGCGGTACTCTATTCACCAGGGCACCGCGAAGATGTACCAGGATTTACGGTAGCACTATTGGTGGCGCAGGATCAAGAAAGACAATGTTGCGTATGTCGCTCGGTGTCTAAATTGTCAGCAGGTGAAATATGAGCACCGGAGGCCTGGTGGTGTATTCCAAAGAATCGAAATTCCCGAGTGGAAATGGGAGAGGATCACCATGGACTTCATTACTGGACTTCCTTTGACTCAAAGGAAATTTGATGCTATTTGGGTCATTGTTGATAGGCTGACCAAGTCAGCACACTTCATTCCAGTATCTGTCTCCTACTCATCGGAGAGGTTAGCAGAGATTTATATCAGGGAGATTGTTCGTCTTCATGGGGTGCCGGTGTCTATTATCTCAGATCGGGATACGTAGTTTACCTCGCAATTGTGGAGAGCGGTCTTGCAGGAGTTAGGCACCTAGGTTCAGTTGAGTACAGCTTTTCATCCTCAGACGGACGGCCAGTTCCAGAGGACTATTCAAATTCTAGAGGACATGCTTCGAGCCTGTGTCATTGATTTTGGAGGCTCATGGGATCAGTTTCTGCCATTAGCAGAGTACGCCTACAATAACAGCTACCAGTCTAGCATTCAGATGGCCCCGTATGAGGCGTTATATGGTAGGCGATGTCGATCTCCAGTCGGATGGTTTGAGCTAGGAGAGGCTCGGTTGTTGGGTACAGACTTAGTTCAGGAGGCCCTAGATAAGGTCAAGACTATTCGGGAGAGATTGTGTTCAGCTCAGTCCGGATAGAAGACTTATGCGGATCGTAAGGTTCGAGATGTAGATTTCATGGTTGGTGAGCGAGTTTTGCTCCGAGTGTCGCCTATGAAGGGCGTGATGAGGTTCGGGAAGAAGGGCAAACTCATCCCTAGGTATATTGGTCCATTTGAGGTTCTGGACAGAGTGGGAGGGGTGGCTTACAAATTAGCCCTGCCACCTAGATTATCAGCCGTGCACCCAGTTTTTCATGTATCTATGCTTCGGAGATACCACGACGATCCCACACATGTGTTAGACTTCAGTACTATCCAATTGAACAATGATTTATCCTACGAGGAGGAGCCGGTAGCCATTCTAGACTGGCAGGTTCGACAGTTGAGGTCGAAGAGTTATCCTTATGTGCGTATTCAGGTGGAGAGGTCAACCTCCTGAGGCATCGACCTGGGAGTCCGAGTCTGATATGCAGAGCCGCTACCCACATTTGTTCCCCGACTCAGGTACTTCCTTCTCTTGTCCGTTCGAGGACCAACGGTTGTTTAAGAGGTGGAGGATGTGACGACCCAAAGGGTCATCACCTATTTTTCTCACTTGTCCCGCACTTCCAAGGCCTTGAAAACCTCATTCTATGTTGCCCCTATTTACGTGCATGATCCGGGCATGTAGACGGAAAGTTTTTGTGATAGAATATGTGAATTCCATGAGAAATTTGAAGAAAAATAATATTAATATTGATATAGTTGACTTCGGTCAACATTTTTCGTAAATGGACCCAGACCCGAGATCGTACGGTCCCGGAAGGTCCGTAGGAAAATATGGGACTCGGACATGCGTTCGGAGTCGAATTCTGAGGCCTAGAGCCTAAGTTATGGATTTTTCTGTTAAATTGTTTTTGCTGTAATTATTAAAGGAAAATGAATTAAATGACCTTGGTATCGGGCTGGTATTTTTGGTTCCGGCGCCCGGCACAAGTCTTAAATATTATATATGTGCTTTCTGCAAAGTTTCGTGACATTTGGATGTCGTTGATGTGATTTGAACCTTGAGTTCCAAATTTGAAAGTTATGAAACTAAAAAGGACGATAATCATGAACTTGAGGCTTGATTTGATGAAAACGATGTTATATTGGTGATATGATCGCACGAGCAAGTTTGAAATATATTTTTGATGTTGTGTACATGTTTGGTTTGGAGCCCAGGGGGCTCGGGTAAAGATTTGATAGGCCGTTGGTTCAAATTCTGAAATTTTACACAGCTAGTTTTTCACCCAGCTGGTGTCTTCGCAAATGCGAAGAAAAGTGTCGCAATTGCGAAGGGGGCAGACCAAGGCTGTGTTCGCAAATGCGAAGCCTTGATCGCAATGCGAAGAATGTCCAGGAATGCTTGAGTTCGCAAATGTGAACTAAACCTCGCAAATGCGAGGCCTTCAATAATCCGCCTGGGTTCGCAAATGCGAACACTTTGTCGCAAATGCGAAGACCCAGTGTGCCAGCCTAGGTCGCAAATGCGAACCCTATCTCGCAATTGCGAGTGCCTCAGACCCCAGACCTGCAGTGTTCGCAATTGCGATATCCGCAGCTGTGCAATTTTATACTTAAACAAATTTTTCAGTTCTTTCTTCATTCTTTCAAAAACCCACACACCACACAAGAACCCTCAAGAGCAAATTCACTCCAAAGAAATTGTAAGTCACTTTTTACTTAATTCTTTCAATTCCTAACAACATTAAACATGTTTTTCAATAGAAATCAAAGGTTTCCATGGTAGAAATTCTTGTTTTTGGGTAGAACATACTGTTTTCATGAATTGGGTAATTTGACCTCGAATTGAGGTCCAATTTTGAAACAAATCATATATTTGAACTCGTGGGGGAATGGGTAACCGGAATTTGGTCCGGACCCCGAGTTCCGACCACGTGGGTCTAGGGGCGTTTTGGAAAATTTTGGGGTAAACTTTGAGAAAACCATTTTTAAGCATTCAAACTAAGTTAAGAGTATTTATTAATGTAATAGAATCAATTGTGATTAGATTCGAGCAAGTTGAAAGCGAAAATTCGGGGTAAAGCTATAGTTGAAGGATAATTTGCACTTCAAGGCTAGAGGTAAGTGTTTGTTCTATCCTAGTTTGAGGGAATATGATTATGTGCTATGTGCTATATGATCGAGTGCGGTGTATGGGCTGTGGTGACGAGAATCTATACACTGGCATCTAGTATGACCGTTCGTCGTTGTTGATACTTGTTGTGAGATGTTTTAAAGATGAATTGTTGAACCCTTGCCGGGTTGTGGAATTGCACACTGTTTTCCCTTGCCGGGACTTATTGTAAAGTGAAATATTGTTTCCCTTGCCGGGACTTGTTGTATGGTAGATTATTATGTCCCTTGCCGGGACCTTGTAGTGATGATTGTTGTGTCCCTTGCCGGGACGGTTCATTATTGTTGTTTTCATTCTTTGCCCCTAACTGAGATTGTTATTTGGGTGAGGAAGAGCGATAATGCATGAAGGGTGATGTCGTGCCTTGTTTTACTGTTTTCGCACGAAGGTTAATGTTGTGCCTTATATTATTGATTATGCACGAAGAGTAATGCCGTGCCTTATATTATTGATTATGCACGAAGGGTAATGTCATGCCTTATTATTGATTATGCATGAAGGATCATGTCGTGCCTTATGATTGATTATGCACGAAGGGTAATGCCGTGCCTTGTTATTGAACCATGCATGAAGGATCATACCGTGCCATGGATGTGAGGATGAGAGTAAAAGCACGAAGGGTGATGCCGTGCACTTTTATTTGCTTATTTGGTGAGGATGAGAGTAAAAGCACGAAGGGTGATGCCGTGCAACTATTTGCTATTCCTTGTTTGATATTAACTATTTTCATTATACTCTGTTTTCCATTGTTGACTTAATAATTGTTGCTAACTGTTGAGCTTCCCTCTTATGATACTTCTTGTTGAATTTGTTACTTGATTATTTCTCGTTATCTTGTGGTGTACATATGTATATAGAACTGCACAGGTTTATGTGAGTGTCTGGTCCTAGGCTTGTCACTACTTCGCCGGGATAGGCCAGGCACTTACCAGCACATGGCGTCGGATTGTGCTGACACTGCACTTCTGTGCGTTTTTGCATAGGTCCAGGTTTCGAGCAGGAGCAGCAGCAGCAGTAGTAGCGTATATTTTCGTGGGAGTTGAGCATTCCGAGACCGAGGTAGCTTGCAGGCGTCCGCAGGCCCGGTATCTCTTCCACTTACTTATATTATTTGTTGTGGTCTCTTTGTTCCGAGACAGACAGATATATGTTATTTTCTTTCAGACCTTTATGTGTAGTATTCAGAATTAGTTCGTGAGCTGGTGACTCCACGTCTTGGGTAGAGGATTTCATTAGTGTTTTACCTTGGTATTACTTAATTCTATTTTGAAAGTCTTCCGCACTTATTTAATTAATGTTATCATTCTTGTTGATAAAAATGAGTATGAAATAATGATAAAAACAGGATAATGTTGAGTGTAGTGGCTTGCCTAGCTATCACGAGTAGGCGCCATCATGATCCCGATGTTGGGGAAAAAATTCGGGTCGTGACAGGCATGGACCTTACCTTACTAATCCTATTGAGGCAAAGAAAATGCTTCAAATACTAGCAAGCATGTAAAAAATATGAACATGAAAGTACTAAGTATTCTATGATCGCCATAGAGTTTATAATACACTCTATGATGCTATTACAAGTGATGATGCTTCTAAAATGATAGATTAAAACAATGTAGAAATTAGAATCGTGCCCCTTCTTTATCAAACTTGTGAGTTCTTGAATTTGTAATTCCTTAACATCCTCTTTAATTGTCTTCAAATAATCTTCAAAATTTTTCATTTCTTCTCCGATCTATTGGACCTCGTAGATGTGGAGGGGGCAATCCCTTTTTTCTTTGCAGCTCTTATTGGTAGTTTCGTGAGTGTTATTTCTTGAGCCTTATTCCTTTTCTCAGTATTCTTTGTAGAGAAATCTCTGATTGTAGTCGCCTCTTCGGGACAAGATTCAATCATTTCATCTTCTTTTGTTTCGTGGGAGCTGGCAATACGTAAGTTGGCCTCAAGTTTTTGATTAATTTCATCTTGTAAAACTTTCCACAAAGGTTCATGCCTTTTCAATTTCTTTTCACTACGAGGTTCATGTCTATTTGCCACTAAAAATTTCAGCTTCTGTGAAGTCGCTTTCAAGCCCGATAAACATGCACTTTTGTGACGTTTTGGACTGCCCATAGCATCCAATGTATCCAGTAGTGCCCGATCTTGGTCTGAAATCAAAGCCTTTGCAACCATTGTATTTGAGCTTCCAGTAGCATCAACTGCTGCTATAATTTGCTGCTGCCAGGATTGTACAAATATAGGATCATTTATGTCTTCTTGCTCTTCAACTCGATCAGCCCAGCTCTTGCTTTTAACAGTAATTGCACTTGTCACACCTTGTTGATCCTTAGAGCCACTTAACTCGTGTGTTGATGCTTGAAAAATTGAAATCTTAGATGTGTTTGGATGTTGATTATTGCCTGTTGACAGTAATTGCTGTCCAGAATCTCCACCATGATCGCCAAATGATTCTTGTGAAGGGACATCCTGCACCAACGTGTTCAAAGCGACCACTGGCCTGGTTGCCTAATCAACAGCTTTGCATTCATCATCATATCCCTATGAGTCTCTTTAATGATTTTTGCTACTACTGGACTAGAAATATGTAGCTTTGGAGTACTGGACATTGGAATAGCTACCTCACCACTGTGATTATCAGCAGTTGCGATCGCAGGTCGAGTCTGCTTGTTAACCTCTATTTGTCGCTGCGCGTCGGCTTTAGATTTTTCAAGATTTTGCCCATACTCCAACATCTGTTGGTTCCTCATATGAATAGCATTATCCAAAGTTGCATCAGGAACTATAGCAGTAGTAGCGACTGCTGCTACATGTGATGGCTTAATCAAAATTTCAGCGTTATCATGAGTCCCATCATTATTCAGATTGCCAAGATCATCAAAAGGATTCGAATTATTTATTTGCTTGACCTGCTGCACCTTGATCATGTTTAGAGTTCTTTTTTTGCTGGACACTATTATCCATTCTTTCTCAACTAAATTTTGGATTAAATAATCTCCCTTATCCACATCTTACCGAGTATCAATGTGCCCAGCAGCTAAAGGAGTACTGGCATGAATATGACCAAACTGAGAAACATTCTTCACAGTTGTAGGACTAGAACCTGCTGGTTTTTCTGCAGCAATCGTACCATTTGTTATATTCGCTACACCTTGAACAGTAGTTCCAACCCCCAAAAGAGCTGCTTGAACACCAACAGTAGCATGACCATCTTTTTCCTTCTCAAAAATTTGCCCAGTTACAATTGGAAGTGCAGTAGCAGTACCTCTAGTTCCAACTGCTATTTTTTCACATGTAGTACGATCACCAGTAGCCTCATGCTTATCAATACCCCTTGTAAAACCAACCTCATCATCTCGACGACCAAAGGCCATATGTGTAGAATTTGTAAAAGGGTTTAGGGTTTAGGGGTTCTTTTTAAAAGGACCACTAGGCATGTTGCCTATGGTTGATTTTCATTAATGTAATAAAGATACAATAAATGGAGGGGGGCATGAACCTTACCTCCATGACTAGTATGAAAGCACAATTGGCTACCCAAAAGTGGTAGCCATATGAAACCTGATCTCTATGGTAAAGAGTTAGACCTATGAAGATACACCAATTATCATTGTCATGGATAATTTGTGATGCAAAAGACAAAAGGTGATAATCTAGGCCAACTATACATAGTAATAGAAATCCTAAGACTATCCTAGTAATGGTTTGGAAACTATCTTTCCATAAATTACAAAAGATCCTGCATCTATGATAGTTGTGAGACTGCCTTGTAAGGGAAAATGTACATGAAGAGTCCAAAAGGATAATCATCTTCTTGCTTGCTTTGGCCTTGAGGTCCAGGAAAGCAATGAAGAAGATAACAGTGATAGTTGCTGGGCATGTGATGAGCTGCCTGTGAAGTTTGACAGATGAGAGTGAGCACTGGATTGTATAAGCTACAAGTGTCCCATTTGTCCTTGTCCTTGGGTGAAGCTGTATCCATGGGTGAAAAGAGAGATAGTCTTGATACAATGGAGGGGGATAGACTTTACTCAACCTTTGCACTCCCAGGAGAATGAGCAAAGCTAATATCACTACTTGGGAGTGCATTAGTTGAGTAAGTCTGATCCCGAAACCTGCATATAAAACAAACCTATTAGAAAATAGGGGGCTCGTGTTCCAGATTGGAAATGAGACTGGGGAAACGGGGAGTATAATGACCCCTTGGGTAAAAGGACAAAGAGAATGAGGTATGGTGTAGCTGTAGAAGCTGAATTCTACAAGCAGAAAGATAGGATTTTTGGAGCTGTGTTTTGTGTGTTGTGTATTTAGAATGGGTGTAGTTATGTGTGAGTGTGGTGAGGTGGTATGTTTTGTGAATCAAGTGAGCTACTTTTAACAAATGTAAAGAATTCCCTGCTTGGATTTGTGTCCACCATATACATGTGTAACAAATGAAGAGAGTTAGTGAGGGGGAGGTCATTCTCCTGGTTCTTGTGTAGACTGGGATTGAGATTTATTTAGGGTTTCAGGTTTATTTTTTAAATAAATCCACTAGGCAGAGCCTAGGGCTAGTTTTTATATATCAAAAATAAAAGAAATACAAAGCATAGTATCGAAATGTCTAATGGAGTGAAAAAAAATAAAAATTGCCTACTACATAGTACCTATGATCAAGATTAAGCAATGTGCTCAACAATGATCTCACATAATAACTATAAACTTGTTATGAATAGAATTCTATTTAGAGTGAATGTCTATCTTGTGGAGAGTTTTACTTTGTGACTAAGTCATTTTTCTCCTATAAATAGAAGGGTCTTACCCATTGTAAATCATCCTAGACTTCAATAAGAATTCTCTCTCTCTTTCTCTACAATATTGCTCTTATTCTTTTATTATTTTATAACACGTTATCAGCACGAGACTCTAACCAATTGAGTAGAAGTTTTGGGATTGCTCATAATGATTGTCAATTGCTCCATGAACTTCCTTCATGATTAAATTTTAAATTTAAGGTAAGTATTTTACTTTTTTTTTCAAATTCTTGACATTCTATTATTTGATTTTAAATACAAGCAAAGACGATAAATTGATTGCAACTCTAATGGAGTTTGAAAGAAATTATAACCACCCAAAGTGGCTAAGTTTCTATGCCTTGCCATGATTAAATTCATGTATGATTGTGGGCAAAGAATTGAAAATCCGTCTCATTGAATTTGCTCCATTCTCATCCCCTTTAGAGAATGTGATAGCAGTATGTGATAAGTCTGAAAGAAGACAAAATTATTACCGTGAAGGTATCAATGGATGTGGACGTGGCAATAGACGGAATTATAATCGTCATCATTTGTGGTAATGGGAACAATAAGGATTCTCAAAATAATCCCACACTTTATGAAAATATTTGTCATCGATTTGACATGAGATTTTATAAAGCACATACAGATGACTATGGTCCATTCATCACTAGTGGTAGTGATTACACCACACTCGCCTCTAAAAGGAGGTTTGAGATGATATAAGAAAATAATATCATTATTATGGCATGAATGATCATTGGTCACGCACCTATTGTATGCCAACATATTTTGGCATTGTGATTATTAAAAGTCAACGATAATGCAAGAAACACATCTTGCATATTATTTTGACCATGGCCATAATGGTATAACTTTCTCTTTTAAAGAGATATTCACCACATGGATGATGATGAATTTGTGGTAGTGCAAAATTAATTGAGAGCTCTACAAGAGCCAATTATTACTATTTTGGAGAAACACAATTGGTTACCAATAAGGTATTGTGTTGTAGTACGTCTCAAAGAAACTTATTCAGTTTCCAAAGTATACGCGAAAGCGGTTGATTATATTGAGACTATAAATAAAAGAAATATTTAATATCTTCTATTACTACAACTTGTAGCGGGGTAATATGTATGTAAAAAGCTACCCGCTTTATCTCCAATTTCTACTACATAAACAAAAGAGTACCACAATAAAGTGGTTGTCTATTGATATAAAAACCCATATCATAATAAACTTGGAGCTTATTGATAATTGCACAAGTCATGGTGTAAATTTGAAGTTTATCAATATTGATAATTTATCCAGTTGGCACAATTGGTTTAGCCATGTTAATTCAAGTATGATGTGCAAAAAAAAAAAAGAGAATTTACATGGGTAAATATTAAAGAACTATAAAGTTCTTTACGTATTCTCTTACACATTGCTTGTTCTCAATAATTAATTGATCAACTAAAATTGGGATTGAATCACATGAATGCTGGAAATATCAAAGGTGAATATGGGCCCATTCACCTGCCATGTATACCACATAAGATGCATCTATGAGATGGTTACATGTGCAATTATTATTAACCCGCAACCTGGCCGGTATGTGCGAGGTAACTTGCTCATTAATTTAATTTCGAGCATAATTTCCAGATTTTCTATTCAAGAAGTTCATCTTGATAAGTTGGTCTACATCACAACTGATTTAGCAAAATAATTTATTGAGTGCCTCCACTTAATAGCTAAATTATTACTTATGAGAACAAAGTTATATATATATATCAGTTTGATATACATTATATACGAAAGTATATTATTTTTTTCCCCTCACAAGTGGTTCAGGGTCAGGAACCAAATAATTCCATCTTATTATTATTGATGTGCGGTGTATATTTTGATTAACACCATAACGCACAAAGATGGGTTCTCAAAATTGAGGAAACAAGTTAGTTTTTCTAACATGAGGGGGAGACAGGAAAAACAATTGAGATAAAGTTACGAGGAATGAATTATCGTTTCTATATCTAGATCCTCAATAAGATAATATGAACTTGAAGTTCATAAAAGGATAATTCATGTGCAATTTATTGCAAAGCATGCCAGACGCATTTGCTGACCCAAATAAAGTAACTATATTCTCATTGCAAATGCTCATATTAAGTCCTAGAAGGACAAAGTCTATGGTTAGCTTAAAGCGTATAGACAAATTAGTTTCAAATAAACTTCTTGATAAAAAAGATAAGCAGATGACATAATAAAGGAGGCAAGTGATCTAGAAGATCACATGACATAACACTTCGTAATATCTCATGAGAGATTCAGGTACCTGAATATATGAATGAAGAGATCTCTATGTTATGTCATTATGAAAATACATTGAAACTGATATAAAATCTTTGTCGACGTCAACCTTCAAGAAGCTAGTGCACAAGATTGGGATGCGAAGGCTTAAGGATGTGAATTGATGCTCTCATCAGGGGGAGTTAATGCGCGTTGCACTCTTTTTTCCTTACAAGGTTTTGTCCCACTGGGTTTTCCTTGCGAGGTTTTTAACGAGGCAACCAAAAGGCGTATTGTTAGATATGTGTACTCTTTTTCCTTTTCTAGAATTTTTTTCCCATTGGGTTTTCTTTTAGTTAAGGTTTTAACAAGGCACATTATCATTGAATAGACATTCAAGGGGGAGTGTTATGAATAGAATTCTATTTAGAGTGAATGTCTATCTTGTGGAGAGTTTTACTTTGTGACTAAGTCATTTTTCTCCTATAAATTGAAGGGTCTTACCCATTGTAAATCATCCTAGACTTCAATAAGAATTCTCTCTCTCTTTCTCTACAATATTGCTCTTATTCTTTTATTATTTTATAACAAAACTTTGATAATTAAAAAACTAGGCCTATGATCATAAAAATAATTAACCCAGCAGTCCACATAAGAAAATCTGGCCCAATTGTTAATACTTTGCCGTGATCCAGCATCCAGGTTCGCAACATAGATCCAACAGCCCCAAAAAATACAGTCCAGTCTCCAATTTCTTCCCTTCACGGACATATTTAAGCCCACAATATCTCTCTTAATCCCTTGTACGCCTACCCTATGCTCCTGATGTCTCGTAATAAGCCCAATACCCTCACACTCTCCAGACCCAACGTCTTTGTCGCCCAGTTTCACCCTTGTACTGTCATAGCCATCTACCAATATTACATCCTTATTAAACTCATAGCCACTTCTTTTACTTATAGCCCCATCATATATAAAATCCAATTTGTACGCATAGCCACTCCTATCCTCTAGATATTTTGAAAATTTAAAACCTAGCCTTTTATTACCCCGATATGCAGGACAACTATCTGTCATTACACATGCTTCTAGAGACTTTCCAAAAAAAGACTACCCCAGCTAATTTGACTTCTGAGATTCATTTTACACTTTACTATCTCTCTGTTCATCTCCCTCCTCCTAGAGACTCCCCCTATCTTGATCTGTTCACCTCACATGGCTTACCTTTCATCTATCCTCCAAATCACCTGCTGGATTCCGATCTGCCACCATCGAAGCTTCCCCATTCTTATTTTGACCAAAGAAGACTGTGTATTCCTTTAGGTAAATCTCTGTCTTCTCTTCATTTTCTCTCTTTTGTTCTTCTTCTTCATTTTATTGTTATCCTTTGCTCCTTTTTCTCCTCTTCTTTGGCTCAAGTTCATTTTTTGTCTATGCATGAGTCTATCTCCCTTCCTCAAAGCCCCCTTTATACCTGCTGCCTCAACGTTCGAGTGTACCATTTCAGGTATTCTCCTCCCTTTAATTTTGTCTCTATTACTTCCATTTTCACCTTTTCTTCGTCTGACTTCTCCTTTTCTTGGTTGATGAATTGTTTCTATTATTGGGGCTTCTCCTTGCATTTTGACGATTGACACTAGCTCCACCACTGGTAATTTCCTCATCCCTTTATCTTTTATTTTTTCCATTGATATTTCCTCTCTACTTTTACAAATTCTTCTCTTTTTCCTCTCCTGTATGTCTGCCGGACTGAATTGAGTACCTTGTGAATACCTGCACATACTGAGTTGGTCACCTATCTGCGTGATTGTGCTATTCAACTGGAAGATCTGTGAAACCGTGTCCCTGATGCATTTGTTGCTGTCCACTATTGCCACACCAAAGCTGAATTGCCTGGGGATCTTATAAAGGCCAAATCGAGTATTTCCTTTTTCCATTTTTTGCCTTTCCATTATCTGCTTTGCATGCAAGTCTTCAATATTTGTAAAATGTAATCTTAAATCTCTGCCTATTGAAATTTCCTATTGTGCATCATCCAGCAATATTCCTTTTGTAAAGAAAAGAACTTTGCTGTCAGCAACTTCATTAGCTCTAAAACTCTATGTATTGTGCAACTGGGAGTCCATCTCCCCTACAAGGATAGCTGAAGCCTTCCTTGTGCATTTTATGTACTCTATGTTTAAATCCTCCCAGGTGGATTGAGTACTAGGTACTAATACCACTAACTGGAGACTCATTATCCAGTAGAGTACATGAGATGCTCTATGTTTCCCTGTATGTTTTTCCTTTTGTTTCCTCATGTAGATGGTTATTTTTCTATGCTTCATCCAGTTAATGTTACTGTCAGCATGCTTTAGTTCATCTTTGTATATCCACAATGTTTACTGTCTGTATACTGTGTACATAGATTGTTCATTATCTCTGCTGCCTTTTTGGTTGAGACACAAGATGTCTCCCTCCTTGCACAAATGATTCTGTGTAATATCCATCTATTGGAATGAGTGCTAACCACTAATACCACCAATATGATTTCCATTAGCACATAGTTCACTTGTGCATTGCCAGTACCTACAAAATCAACAAACCTGTTAGTGAAAAAATTCATCACATTCTCCTCCATATGGATTTGAATGTGATATAAAGATGGTGAGCTACAAACTAGCTCCATTCTCTTTGCTGCTCTTTCCCTGAATCTAGTTTTGTCCCTATCATCTATCCTTCCCCTGTTCTTAATTTTCTGTATATAGCCTGCTTTGTGTGAGCTTTTAGGTTGTGGCTCATATCTTGCTGTTTTCTTAGACATTCTGAGCCCTTCCATATCTTCCACTCTGCATACCACAGTCTTTGTAAAAAGCAATGTGGTCATCTGTGATGATATTCTATACTGGCCCTTTAATTTTTCCTCAGGGAGTTGAGTAACTAGTACTAATACCACCACTAGAAGCTTCCTTAAAGGGTATAGTATAGATATCCCTGATAAACCTTCAAAAAACAAAACAATATTAGTGAAATAATGACCTGACATTCCCTTACTTCTGTTTCCTCCTTTTTCTCCTAGCTTCTTGATACTTTTACCCTTATGTATGGACACTGTAATTTGTCACTATTCATAATCCTTCTTCCTTGTATATACATATCCCAAAATTCCAGGCATTCTCTATCTCCATAATCCAAAGCATAGTTTGCTAGGTGGTCAGCCAATTTATTCCATTCTCTGAATATATGTGTCACCTTTACATTTATGTCCTCTATCTCTCTATGGATTTCTTCCAGTGTCTCAAATAAACTCCATGGAGGCTTCCATGTTCTTTCTACGGTATGTTTCAGTAGCATTGAGTCTGTCTCTATCCAGATATTAGAGTAACTGTATGCCCTGCACATCCTTATAGCTTCCAGAATAGCTGTTGCTTCTGCTTCATTATTGGAGAATTCATCTATCTCCTTTCCCATGGCATATTTCACATCCCCCTGTTCATCTCTAAGACACACCCCAATTGCACTTCTCCATGTGTTACCCCCTTGAGGCCCCATCAGTATTTACTTTGATCCAACCCTGCATAAGAGATTCCC
This sequence comes from Nicotiana noctiflora, assembly GCA_032618575.1. Classification (NCBI taxonomy): domain Eukaryota; kingdom Viridiplantae; phylum Streptophyta; class Magnoliopsida; order Solanales; family Solanaceae; genus Nicotiana; species Nicotiana noctiflora. The sequence goes on from JASVEL010007303.1 coordinate 194,796, forward strand.
ACAACACTCTAGTATACTGTAGTTTTGGGGTATAGTTCTCCAGTAAAGTCACTATATCACTCCACCTATTAGGAACTTTGAGACCTGTCTTCCTTGTTTGAATCAGATGTTGGAGATGAGAATTAACTTGGTATATGAACCTATTGACTAATACTATTTCTCCATGTTTTAGACTATTTCTCCTCTTCCATAATTCCCACAAAATACATGAAGGAACAACCTGCATTACTGCTTTCACCCTTGGCACCTCAGATGCTTTCCAACATTTAGTAATAGCTTGATGTAATGTCAACCCTGTAGAGATATACCTGCTCTAGATAAGAAAAACTTCCAAACCCTTTCTGCAGTAGTGGAGGTAAAGAATAGGCAACACCAGCACCTAGATGGCCACTGATAACCAATTTTCTTCATAAAATTATCAAGAGGTAACCTAGATTTCCACACTTTCCACATAAAAAAAGAGATCTTAAAAGGAAGACCCTTTACCCACATCATCTTATATGCTTCTCTAGGATCATCTCTCCTTCTAAGATATTCCCAAGCTGATTTCACTGTAAAATTGCCTCTTGTTTCCAGCATCCAAACAGGTTCATCAATGACATCCTGCTGTGAGGGAGGGTTAATCTTTTCTATTATATGCAAAGCTAACTCTCCAGGAAGAATATTCATTAGCTTTTGAACATCCCAACCCCCATCTGTCACCACTTCATTCACATTAGCAACTTCCTCATCTATACAGAAGTTTTGTGGAACTAAAAAATATAAAGCTCCCAATCCAGTCCAGTTGTTATACCAAAAATTTGATGAACCCATTCTTAGTTGCCAGAATATTTGGTGTTCTATCAAAT
>JASVEL010007304.1:0-74302 GCA_032618575.1 Nicotiana noctiflora
TAAAACAAGACAACTTTTGTTTTGATTTCTTTGGGAATAATTCACGTGAGGCAAAAATAACGTGCTTACGGTCATGTAAAATGAGGAGGATTTATAATAAGCATAAATAACTCAGATAATAGGATTATCAAGTATAAACAACAATTCTTCCTTTAGATTTTCATCATGAGCGTCCATTTATATATTTAAGCAATTATGAAGTCTAACCCACAGTAGAATGACAAATAAGTCATGCACATATAATCACCAATGAACATACAGCCCGATCCAATATAAAAGCAAATTGTGCACTACCGAGGGTCGAACGACTCGAACCATAGATGTATTTATTACCCCGCTCGTGAATCACCCGTGCGATGCGGTCAAAAAGAAATAAGCTCATTGACAAGCGACTATATATATATATATATATATATATATATATATATATATATATATACACACATAAATGCCCATTATTCTCTTTTAAAGGACCAAATAGGATTAGGGTCATCCTCTAATATCATTCTTCTTAATCAATGAGTTCATACGAATCCAAGATAATTAAATATATAGATTATCATGTAAAGCATGTTTATGTGTTCTAAACTATCCGGACTTAGCAGATTAGTTGCTATGCACGGACTCTCGTCACCTAGTACGTACGTAGCCCCCAAATACAATGATAAATAATTTAACTGTTATGCCTATGGGGATAATTCCCTCTTACAATGTTAGAAATGAGACTCACCTCACTCCAAAATACACTTCTAATATCAAAAACAAGCTCAAGCCCTCAATTCGGAGCCGAATGATCACAAACTAGTTAAATAAAGCAAGAAGTAGTCAATAAAAGCTTACAAGGTCGAAGTAACTATTTAAGTAATTTTCCAATATTTTTCACAAGTTTCCTAAATTCCGACCCCGGGTCCACGTGCCCGAATTCCGAGATTTTCCGAAGAATGTTGTTCCCTATTACCCAAGGGTCGACAATATGTAAATTCTAGTTTATTTCATAGCAAATTTTGTGGTTAAATATTGGTTTTACTTAAATCCTAGGTCTAGCTCTAACCCTTTTGATTAACTTTTAGTGTTTAATCAACTTAATATACATGTATTTAAACTAATAATGAATGAAATTAACTTACCTTGAAGTGCTATGTTGAAATCCTCTATTTGGAAGCCCCCAAATCGCCTAAGTGTGTAGTAGAAATGTAATAAATGGCCTTTGAGTTCAAATTAAATGTACTCACTGCCCAGCGGTTTTTGCTTTTGCGATGAGATGACCGCTTCTGCGAAAATCGATTCTGCGGACGTGGGCTCGCTTTTGCGCATCTGGCCCAATATGCCTACACCGCTTCTGCAATCTGGATCCTACTTCTGAGGAACTATTCCAGAGTTCAGCGGATTCGAGCCGCTTCTGCAGAACCAACCTAAGGTGACTGGACCGTTTTTGTGGAGCCGCTCCAGCGGTCATGAAGCCGCTTATGTGGTTTCCCTTGGCTTGGCCCTTGGCCGCTTCTGTGATGGTTTGATCGCATATGCGGTCCTGCTTCTACGGTCCTAGTATCGCAGATGCGGTTATGACAGAAGCAACAACCTTCAGCTATTTTTCAACTTTTCTACTTTGCTCGAACCTCGCTCGTTTGACGCTCGGGGCTCCTGAGCCCTACCCGAATAAACTATTCCAAGTGGCGACTCTGAAGAAATTAAATAAAATAATCTCATTTCGAATAATGTCGCTTTAATTAAAAAAACTCCCTTATATATCTCCTCAAATGATAAAAAGGGAGATGTGACAACACCAAATACAAGTAGCAGTAAAAGAGTTAAGTCTTATCCAAAGAGTCATTCACCGTCTCAACATTTAATTAGTTTGCCATAAATATGAGTTATTATTTTCTTTCCTAACTATTTTTAGGATCCAATGTCACCGACAAGAATGACATCAAAAAAGAAAAATAGAAGAAATGGTTAATTTTTTTTCATGTACTTCCCTCCGGTCCAAAATAAGTAATTTTTTATTTTTTTTGTGGTCCAAAATAAGTGATTCTTTTCAGATTTCAAGAATTAATTAATTATTATTTCTTATATTGTTCTTGGAGTAAATAGTGTTGGAATATGTGGTATGAATATTTATGTGAGATAGTAAAGATTAACATGGTCAATTTCATTGTTAATTAATGCTAAAAAGCGAGTGTCTTAATTTATGTAAAAATATCCAAAAAATCACTTCTTTTGGATCGGAGGAAATAGTTAATATTCAATGATTATCTATATTTACTGAGAAAGTGTAAATTTTAAAATTATTTACATACAATCTAAATAACTTAAATATTTGACATGCTTAGTGTGCACACATATGCGCACACATCCGCGCGAATACTAATACTAGTTATATCTTAAAACACAAATAAAGATAGAATAGTCCAATCCCTTTTTTCATTAATATTTATTAAGGAATATATAAAAAAGAAATACGATACATATGAAACAAATAGAGTATTTTTAAATCATGATTAGTATTTTAGAGCCTAGAAACAGATTATGGCATAAATGAGTAAGCGTATAGAACCTAGAAATAGTAGTACATATTTATGTCAACCACAAAGGAAAAATTGTTGTTTCGTCCATATTTAGTAGGAGTTTCTTGGAAATTTCATAAACATCGGTTTATAGATTGACCGATACGGTTTTAGATATTTATAGCTACTAATTTTAGTATATGCGCGTTATGTGTGTTTCCTATCTTAGTAAGTAATTTTGGCTAAGAAAATTACATATATATATTTTTAGATTATTTTAAATTATAAAAAAAGTGTGAGCTTTTAAAATTAATTAAATATTAATCATATATAGCTAACTTTATAAAGTTTTTTTTTGTTCCTCAATATTATTCAATATATTTACCTTAGATTTTTTAGTTTTATCAATTCAATTTTACCAGTATTTTATACTACTTTTTTAGTTTCAGCAAAAACACATACCTTGAAGAATTAAAACTTTTTCTATAAATATTATTCAAAACCTGTTCTCAAGTTTATGCGAGAAGGCACAAACATGTTTAATTAGTACTTACTATTATTCTTTAAAAAAAATTCTTATAACATAAACTAAAAAATTGAATTTCGTGTCTTCTCAATTTATCTCCTTTCAAAGGTTTCAATGTTATTCAAGTAAAGGTTTTAGTTGCTAAGATAAAAAGAATTTATAAATTACATAATTTTGTCGAAACGCGCCAGACAAAGAAAGCATTACTAAAATATAAAAGTTTAATATGATGAACAAATTACTATGAAAAGTTATTGAAATTCACTGCGTGTGTATGTACATATTAACTTAGACATTTTATTTTTAATATTTAATTCGTGTTAAAGTTCTAATTATTTATACTTCCTATATAGTTTAAATAAAAAAGATTCAATAAATATAATTTAATTAATTTTAAAATCCGTATTTACTAAAATATTTAAATTAATTTTCTATTCAATATAAAATTTATTATATAGAATAAAAAGTCAATCAACATTTCCTACAGAGCTTTTGTGCTTTTATAATATAGATTTAGGCTCTTACGATGTATTATGATTAGATATGCTATCAAATAATTATTTTGATTGTTTCATGATCATGGATCTATTATATTATATGACTAAAATAAGAATTTTTAAAGTGCATATTTGATACACAGAAATCGTTTGATACTAAAATAAGAATTTTTAAAGTGCACTTTGATACACAGAATTTTTACTGGAAAGAAAAGTTTTTCCCAACGCGTGAAGTAAGAGCTTCTCAACGCGTCTTCAACTACGGCAAAGACAAAGAAATCGCGTTGAGTAACGTTTACTATTGCAAGAAATTCGGAAAAAACAAGAGCCGAAACCAGACCTCTAACCCAAGTTGAATAAGAGTGCGAAATTAACTCAACCCTAGCATCCTCCTCTATAAATACACAGCCTATAAATACACAGCCTTTCTATTATTTCTCCTCATCCCTTTCTCCTCCGTTTCCATCTCTCTATACTTTAAAAAAATATCAATGGCTGAAGTTGAATACAGGTGCTTCGTCGGTGGGCTCGCATGGGCTACCACTGATCGAACCCTAGGCGATGCTTTCTCTCAGTACGGCGAGGTGCTTGAATCGAAGGTCCGTTTGTCGGTCGCAGAGCAGAGATCGGAATCTGAGCCGTGATTTGGCTTCGTTTACCCCTCTGTTACTGTTGATTCATCTGTTACTGTTACTATGTCTCTCTCTGTTACTGTTGATTCATCTGTTACTGTTACTGTTTGATACTATTATTCGTTCTCTCTAACGGTACGTTCCGTCTTACTTCTCTTCTTATAAAAGAGATGAAGATAGACCGGTTATTTCTATTTTTTGGTCCAATTTGCTTTGAATGAATGTTACTTTTCGAGCAAGCTCGGACGTAGTCCTTCTTTTGCTTTGTTTTTTCCTGTGATAGTGTAGATCTGGCAGATCTGATGTTGTTTTGGTGTGGATCTTGATTTTACAGATCATCAATGACCGTGAAACCGGTAGATCTAGAGGATTTGGCTTTGTTACCTTTGGTGATGAGAAATCCATGAGGGACGCTATCGAAGGGATGAACGGCCAAGACCTTGACGGTCGTAACATCACCGTTAACGAAGCTCAATCACGCGGAAGCGGTGGAGGCGGCGGCGGTGGTTTCCGCGGTGGACGTCGTGAGGGAGGCGGCGGATACGGAGGGGGAGGATATGGAGGTGGAAGACGCGAGGGTGGCGGTGGTGGTTACGGCGGCGGCGGCGGTGGTTACGGTGGTGGTCGTGACCGTGGATATGGCGGGGGTGACCGTGGATACGGTGGTGATGGTGGATCACGCTACTCAAGGGGTGGTGGTGACTCTGATGGAAACTGGAGGAATTAGATAATTGAGAAGTGGATTTTAGTTCTTTTGATCGCATTTTGAGTTGGTTATATCTTAATGTTGGTGTGGCTGTCTTTTTTGACCGTTATTGGCTCGTTACGTTATTGTGATTTTCTATTTACCGAGTTACTATGGAATATATTACATTAAGGTCTACAAATTATTCTTTCTTTTGCATATAACGAAAGTTCGCTACGCATTTTTTTATTGCTTACAATGCTATCTGCATTCTTATTGGGGGATATACGCTTCTCAGTGCTTATTCGTTCTTGTCAAATTAGTTCCGTGTTCCTTCCATCGAGTTGTTTCAGAATTATATTTACTTAATTATAATTAATGACGGATCAAGCTTTATATACAATAATCTGAAATAGCTAAACTTGTCTGCTAACAACTCCTGATCTATTGAACATGTCATTAGTCAATATGTTTGATTTTTTTACTGAAACGAATGACGAGAAATATTCAATATTTATAGATTAATTAAATACAACTGTTTATCCATATTTTGATAAAACATGGATGGGTTGTTTATTAACTTTTCAATAAAATGGATTCTCGCAGCCGTTGACCAGTTGGATATGACCTGCGTGACCTACAAGGTAGGTGGAAATGGGCCACAGATAGATTTCTTCGTTGTTCTTTGGTGATTGTTTGGCAGTGCATCTTCATGTCTTGTTTTTGTTAAATCCAACTCGTACCAATTCGTTTTCCCATCCACGAAACCAGAGTGATTCCTGGATTCACATTACTGTAAAGCTCTTGAATCATGAATTGGCCCAAAAATCCTCAGTTCATCAGCCACAAAACCTATCAAGACCCCAATCGTGAAATTGCAATTGGACAATGTATCAGCGTAATCACACTCATTTTCCAAGACATACACTGCTGTAAAAGATTATAAGAGATCACGGTTATACATGGAAAATATACACTAATATACAAGGGGTTATACACTAATATATTGAGGATATATACGAATTTACATGGAAGATGAAATGTCTTCAATATCGAGTTTCCAATATGAAGATTACAGAGTGATACTCGTCTTAAATCATCTCCGAAGACCTTCAAAATTTACATTCAAGCACCTTAAGATAGTTTCCATTAAATACCGGTATCACCCAAGTTACAACTGACAATAAAACCCGATATTACACTAGTCACAACTGAAACAAATCCCAACTGCATAGAACTGGAAAATTTAAACCCAACTTTTTGTCTTTCCAATTGGAAATTTTCAGATTACTAGCAGGTGGACTTCCAACACATCATGAATTTCAACGGATTATGCTGGCATCTTCAAGGATAACCCACTCCGATACAGTTAGTGTTTTATACTTCAATGTCACATAAGATGAGGGGTAATTTATGTGATGTCCAATTTTTGTGTGCATTGGATTATAGAAAGACCAGGATCTTCTATTAGTTCCTTTACAATTGCAGAATAAGTAATACAGAAAGTAAAGAACTCAAGTATTTTACGTAAAAAAGGTACCCGGCTTAAAAGGTTGAAAAAATCACAACCTACTTCCCGATAGGATTTCCTCAAAACTTTGCTACAACTCTGAGCCGAAACAACAATGTTTACAAACTCTTGTAAACGTATGGATTACCTCTAACCCTTGTACCAACTCTAACTTGAATGATACAAGTCAAGTACCTAATACAGTTTGCTTCTTCAAAAGTTGAAGGTACAACTCAAAAGTTCCTACTACAATTGAACTAGAATAAAAAAGATAGACGACACATGCTCTATTTGGTTCATGTTTCTCCAGGTTCACACTCTTCCAACATACAGGAATTGCTTACAAAATGCCTTGCTATTTTGCTCTCAATTCTTTCTTAACTTCAGCGCGAGTTCGTCATAAGAGAACAAAATTGATATATATAGAGTTAGTAGGATTCGGATTAACTATTAACCAGATGCTTTACTCTTCCTTGGTGGAACAGTTCTAGTTAACTTCAATCGCTAACTCTTTCCTTTTCTAGGATAGAGTTCTCTTCAAGTAAGGAGTCAATTCTCCTTATCAATTATGAAATCTTTTCATTTAAGGATTATCAAATATAACCACTTATACTTATCTCTTTCACATATATGTATTTGGCTTAATTGTATCTGACCGTGAGATGTGTATACTGTCCATGGACATGATTCATGCGTGTATTCCTTTATCAATCATAAAAAATAAATCGGTCATGTCAGCACCTACATTACTAGTTACTACATAACTCGGTATTCGAATAAACGACCCCTTAGTATTTGTTGAGACACGATGTGCACTTTTTAGCTGTTTCCAACATTAGAATGAATGAATAATGAGTGAAAAGAGGATCATGTAATCTTTGAAATGTTTTTCTTCTGTCACAAGGATATGTTGTTTTGGATAAGAATAGAAAAAATGTAACATTCACTTCGGATATTAAAATTAAGTAACTTTTGGTTAAGGTCAACTGTCCTAAACTTTCACACGTCAAGGTCTAACAATGTCTTAATATAAAATAATAGTGCAGGGACATCTTATATTTAAAAATCAAAACCTTCAAGTAGGAGAAAACCTAATTGCTGGAGACATAGCTACTATTAGACTTACCATTTTCCGAGAAATAACTACGCTTTCTTTTATAGTATAATGACTGAATTAATTTGCAATACATTTGAGGGTTATCAGCTAGTGTCTTTCAAGTTTTGGAGTCAATCAATAGATACATCTGTTGCTGTTACTAAGATTAGCGCCAAAAACAAGAGTCCACATTAAAAAGTAATAAGGGCATAACCATTAAAAAAAATACTAAATTTTAAATAAAAATAATTAATATAATTAAATTATCCTTAATTAAATATTACAATATAATTTAATGTGAAGAGTAAAAGACCTTTTAGGAATACGTACATAATAATAATCTTATAAAAATATATTCAATTTTTTTATAACTGAATACTTATTTTAGATCAAAACAAAAAAATAAATTAATTACTTACTATGAATGAATCCGAGCAGAGTAATCATTACTAAACCTTCAATATTATTGCTCAAAACGTAACAACAATTACTGTGTTACCATTCTCTACAAAAACTTTTGTCATTATACTCCATCCGTTTTAGTTTATGCGATATTTCTTTTTTGATCCGTTCCAAAAAGAATAAACATTTTTTAAATTTAGAAATAATTTAGCTTAAACTTAGAATTCAACCTTTAATGAGATATTTTTATAACCAGACAAATACTCTGGGTCCCTTTTTAACATGTTCAAAATAATAAATTTCAAATATTTTTATTTTTTTCTTAAATTCATGTCCATTCAAGCATATTCATATAAATTGAAACGGGGTGTATATAGTTATCGTAACAATTCTAACATATACAGATTTTGTATATTTGGATTGTGAACCAATTTAGATGTACACGTCACCAATCAGAGTATGTGATTCACATCACATCATGGGGCTTCCGACTGTCCCAGATTAGTTGGTAGTTTTTCCTTTAATGCTGTGAAGTAAATGAAAAATGGACAAACATTTGCACGTGCATCTAATAATGGACAACAGCCTCTTATGAAAATTACAAAATACGTACATGGTAGGGAGACAGAAATCTTGCACCTATATTGTAAGCAGTGACGGGTGTAACATTTTTGCGCATTCGGCAGAATTTGTTAATCATATACATTTGTGTAATTAAAAAGACACACATATATTAAATTAAGTATGTATTTCAAAACTCTTACTTTCTTCTCTTAACTCTTGCTTCCAAAATAATTATATATATCTTTCTGCCACTGCTTGTATGTTTAATTTCACGAGAAGTTGTTTAGTTGTCGCTGGAATCATATAGGGATGACAGATTAAACTTTGAAATGACATTGTTGATAGTGATGATCGATTCTCCAAAAGTATTAATCGAAAAAATTACAATGATTTAACACGTTAGAGTGGTAAGAAATTTTGTAAAAAAAAATTTCGTTGGTTTCGAGATATCTTGTGACAATTAAACATTTAACACATTATCAGTTTCATTTCGTACAACAACAACAACAACATACCTAGTAAAATCTTACTACTGAGGTCTGGGGAGAGTAGAGTGTACGCAGACTTACCCCTACCCCGAAAAAGGCAGAGAGGTTGTTTCCATGAGACTCTCGGCTCAACAGGAAAAATAATAATATCAGAAAAGAAATAAGAGAAAAGACATATAACAATAAAAGATACCAGAAAGAAAATAACCATAGGCAAAACACCAATGTGAATACAACGAAGACCGGTAACAAACCTAACGAAACTCTAACAAACTACCCGGTACAAAAGAAGGAAGAACTCTCGACTACCCCCTAGCCTACTACCCTAATGCTCGACCTCCACATGTTCTTATCAAGAGCCATGTCCTCCAAAATCTGAAGTCGCGCCATGTCATGCATGATCACCTCGCCCCAATACTTCCTATTCCACCCTCTGCCTCTTCTCGTCCCTGTCAAATTCAACCACTCACACCTCCTAACCGGTGCATCTAGACTTCTCCTCCACACGTGCCCGAACCATCTGAGTCGCGCTTCCCGCATCTTGTCGTCCACGGGAGCCACGCCCCCTCCTCTCCCGAATATCTTCATTCCGAATCTTATCCAGCTTAGTTTGCTCACACATCCATCTCAACATCCTCATTTCCGCTACTTTTATCTTCTGGATATCTGAATTCTTGACTGGCCAAAACTCAGCTCATTATAACATGGCCGGTCTATCCACCGCTTTATAGAACTTACCTTTGAGTTTCGATGGCACATTCTTGTCACACAGGACTCTAAACGCCAACCTCCATTTCATCCACCACACTCCTATACGGTACGTAACATCCCCATCTTCCTGGATAATTGACCCTAAGTACTTAAAACTTTCTCTTTTGGGGACCTGTGAGTCGAGCCTAACTTCCACATCCGCTTCCAAAATCACGTTGATGAACTTACATTCCACATATTATGTCTTAGTCCTACTCAACTTGAAACCTTTAGACTCTAGAGCCTGCCTTTATACCTACAGTCTCCCATTAACGTTGTCTCGCGTCTCATCAATCAGAATTATATCATCAACGAACAACATACACCATGACACCTCTTCTTGGATATGGTGTGTCAGTGCGTCCATCGCCCGAGAAAATAGAAAGGGAATCACTTTCTTTTCATGTGTTAGAAAAAATATTTTCTTTTGTTTAAGAAAACAAGTACTTTCTTTTCATGATATAGAAAAAGTATTTTTTTTTCACAAAAATGATATTTTCAATTCCTATTGTAAAAAAAGTATTTTCTTTTAATGTTGTAGATATAGTATTTCCTTTTTCATTTCAACAAAATAAATTTTTTTATAATGCAGAAAAAATATTCTCTTTCATTTCAACAAAATAAATACTTCCTTTTCATGATGTACAAAAGTATTTTCTTTCAATTTAATAAAATAAGTACTTTTTTTATAATGTAGAAAAAATATTTTCTTTCATTTTAATAAAATAAGTACTGTATAATTTTTTTTTCATAAACCAAGTACTTTCCTTTCGTGCTGTAGAAAAAGTATTTTCTTTTGTTTCAACAAAAAAAAGTACTTTCTTTTCATGATGTAGAAAAAAATATTTTTTTTTTCAAAATGAATAATTTCTTTTCTTGTTGTATAAACTTTATTTTCTTTATTTCAATATTTCTTTTCATGCTATAGAAAATATATTTCATTTCAATAAAATTGAGTACTTTATTTTACTCATTTCGCATCGTAGTCACAAGTGGTTGACTGATGAGTGCTGAGTTGTTTATGATAATGAGTGAAAAGTGCATATTTTGAGTGTGTTTGTGTATTATTTCTTTTGTGACCGCTTTTGAAGTGAAAATATTCTCATTACGTATTTCTTATGTGTAGGAACAAACATGCGCGAAAAAGGATCAAATAGGAAGAAAATTGACGAAATAAAATCTTAAGAGAAAAAGCTTGGACAACGATGCAAGGTTCGCCTTGTCATACAGGACCGGGGCAGAAGAAATCAGTAGTTGGGAGCATATTGAGGAGCACGTCTGGACGCTCCCAGCTTCTTCAATCCAATATAGGTGAAGCCAAACTCATCCAACTCAACCCTACTTCATATAAATATGTAGTTTGCTACTTCTTGGATGGAGAACTTTGGAGAGGTAAGAACACGCTAGGAGAAAGGAGAAGGATCAACTTTACATTTTTTCCTTTTTCTTCCAATTTTTAATTATTATGAGTTCTAGTCTTGTATTTTTCTCAGTAGCTAAATTCTTGTCTAGAATTTGATGGAACATTTGGAAATATGATTTTCCAGTACGTTTAATACAAGTTTGCCATTGGTTTCTTTTTTACATGTTCAACCATGTTTTTATTGTTGTTGATTGAAAGGACCCTCAATTGATTGTACCTATTTAGTGTGCATTGCTTTGAAATAGGTACATAGTTAGGTATTTATTAAACAACATCACACCTAACGCATGTGTGGAATCAATACGGAGGATTTAAAGGTGGGATTAGGAGCTACGAAATCATGGTGCAAACATAGTGACGGTGAATTAGTGTCAGCTAGCGTAGTTCGGAAGAATATATCTAATAAATTATGTTAGTTGCTCGAAAGAGAGTTACAATACCTAAAGTACTCAAAATCGGTAGAGAGCACTTAGGCAAATTTTAGGAGATGTAGCGGGGAGGATTTCAGCGAGTGTAAACATCATAACCCTAGACCTTTCAAATATATCCTACAATATTTGCTTTGTTATTAATAAAATTATAACTTTTTAATTCCCTGGATGTTGGTTAGTTGAATTCTTATGAAACTAATGATTTTGATTAGCAGATTAATTTCTTGTGAGATTTGACTTCAGACTTACAAATTGAATTATATTTGCAACGACCGCTAGACCTTTTAGGAGGCATAGTTGGGAAATCAAATATTGGCATTATTATCGGGTACTTCACAATGTTATTAATTACAGTATGAAAAAATATTGGGATTCATAGTTTAGTCAATTTTCTTGATTTTAATCTTTACATTGAAAATTCTGACGTTTGTAGGCATGTATGTTACAAGTGCATGCCTAGAAACTCCTTGAGAACTGGTGAATTATTTGCATTAGCAGATCTTGGAAAAGATTTCAAGGCATTAAATCATGCAAACAAAAAAGAAAAAAGACAATAGCACCCAAGGGAACAAATTGAAGCAGAAACGCCACTGTATGAGTAGGTGGAAAAATTTAGCAAATCATTCAAAGAGTGTAAGTTTCTACTTGATAAAATGACTCAAAGCTCAGGATGGATGACAAGAGACACCGCACTCACCTTTGCCTTTGTTTAGTAGCTTTGGACCCAAATAAGTCCATCGCTGAGAATATGGATATTCTAATGACTCATATGAGTTTCCTCACCAAGATGCTTGATGAATCGAGCCAAAAGCATGTACACATAGTTGATACAACTAATGGAGTATTATGCACACCATGCTTTAACCAACGATATATGTACACGTATATCGATTAAAGTGACACCATAACTACCATGAAAATATAAATTATGTGAGCAACTTTGGCGACAAGGTGGGTAGAATTAGTGAAACAAAATTAGTAGAATAGGCTAACACTGCAACAATACTTAACTAATATCAATCTTGGAGCTATGAGACCATATGATCAAGTTGTGCCGTATCGAAAGAAACATGGATACAATCAGAAAAATCAGTAGCTAGCTTATCAACAACCTCAACAACAACAAATAATAAGACAAGATGATGTGTTGTCTGAAATTAAATGAATGATGCAACAACTCATTTGGTCCAATGAAAAAATGCAAGAGAATGTAGATGTGCATGACTCAACTATCAAGGGTATTGAGGTTCAATTAGGCTAGATATCCATGGCTCTTAATAATCATCCTCAAGGGACATTACCTGCGGACAAACATATCAATTAAAAAGAGAAGGGCCTGAAGCAGTTGATGACCGTGAGTCTGAGAAATGGTAAAGATCTTGATTAAGAGCAAGAAATTGCTCGAAAGAGTCGACCAACGGCAACACTTGTTCTAGTACAGCTTGAGGTAGATGAGTCACCTAATTTAATAGAGGTAATAGTGCAAGAAGACTGGAGGAAACAAGCAAAGAAAAAAAAGGTTGAAAATGAGACTGATCAAGTGCAAGACAGGGTATTAGAAAAAAGTACCTAAGAAGGTTGGAGCTGAAACCACTTCAAACTCACCTTAGGTATGCTTTATAAGGGTATAACTCAACTTTACCTGTTATTACATAATCTGATTTGTTGGATGTGGGTAGAACAATATTTGCAGCTTTTGAAGGAGTGCAAGACACCAATTGGGTAGACCATTACAGATTTAAAAGGTATCATCTCAGCCTTTTTTATGCATGATACACTACTAGAAAAAGGCAGAAACATTCCAGAGAAATACAAAAAAATGCTAAACCCAAATACGAAAGAAGTGGTGAAGAAAGAGGTGATCACATGGTTGGATGCGAGAATCATTTTCCCCATTTCTGATAGTAAATGGGTTAGTCTAGTTTAGGCGTGTTCCAAAGAAAAGTAAAATCACTATGGTAGAAAAAGAGAAAAATGAGTTGATATCAACAAGAACAGTCACAGGCTACCGAATCTATATGGGCTATAGGAGATTGAACAAGGCCACCCGAAAAGACAATTTTCCCTTGTCGTTCATTGATCGGATTATAGATAGATTGGTAGGAAGGTTCCACTTTTGCTTCTTCGATGGGTACTCGGGGTATAACTAGATCTCTTTGCCCTTGAGGATAGAGAGAAAGCGTTCACTTGCCCATATGGCATATATGCTTTTTAGAGAATGATATTCGCCTTATGCAATGCACTTGCCACATTCCAAAGATGCATGATAGACATCTTCACAGATTTGGTAGAGGATATAATGGACATTTTCATGGATTATTTTTCAGTGGTGAGGAAATCGTTTGATGACTACCTTACAAATCTAAGAAGAATGCTAAAGAGGTGTATTAAGACTAATCTGGATAATAGGTAAAAGTGTCATTTCATAATACATGAAGAATAGTATTGGGACACCTAGTGTCAAGTAAGTTCTTTGAAGTCGACCATGCTAAGGTTGGTATGAAAAGTTGCCACTAACCATTTCCATCAAAGAAATAAGAATTTCCTTGTTCATGTTGTCTTCTACGGGTGGTTTAAAAAAGATTTTTCCAAAATTGCTAATCCTTTATGTAAATTGCTTGGAAACGATCACCCCTTTGTGTTTTTTGATGATTCAATTTTGAGGAGTTGGAAGAGGCTGGTGATTGAATCAATCATAGTTGCACCTGACTGAGAACAATTATGTGAACGTGTGATGCAAGAGACTATGCTACGGGATCAATTCTTGTGCAGCAAAAAATAAGGGTATGCACACAATCTAATATGAAAGTAGAATCTTAAACGGAGCCCAGCTAAACTACACCGTGACTTAGGAGGAGATGCTAATGGTGGTGTTCACATTTGACAAATTCAGGTCATACCTGATAGGCTCAAAAGAAATTATTAATACATGCTCATAGGTACCTAATTGAGAATGAGTCAATGCCGCGTCTAATTCAATGGGTGCTACTACTGCAATAATTTGACTTAGAAATTCAAGACCAAAATAAAATAGAGAACAAAGTGGTTGATCACTTGTCCAGGCTATAAGGAGCAGAGAAGAAAGTTGACGTGGACGAGATCATGGAAAATTTCCCAGATGAATCCAAGTCAGGAGGTGGAAGTGTTTGATGTTTGGGGAATTGATTTCATGAGGCCTTTTGTTAGCTCATATTGTAACAAGTACATACTTGTGGCTAGGGGTGTACAAACCGAACTGGAAAACTGCACCAAAACGAAAAGTCAAACCAAATCGATTAAAAAATTCGACTAGGTTTGGTTTGATTTGGTTTTGTATTGAATAAAAAAACTCAAACCAAATCGACATATAAATATATAATTTTTATATATACTTTTAAGACTATATATAGAATTTTCTTTACAAAAATACTAAAAATATTTGGGATTCACTTATGGAATGTAATATTTAATCGAATATAAAGTATTCCATTTTTACTAACCTTAAATAATGGGATATATGATCATTTTCTTATCAAGTGTTATTGAAATTCATCAATTTCTTTGTTCTTCCTTGTTCATATATCAAGATTTATTAAATTCATATATCTTTTTCAAATTTGAAGTGGTATTTTGATAATCTAAACTTAAATAGAACAACAACAATAATAACTCAGTAAAATCTCACAAGGGAGATCTGGGGAGGGTAGGGTATATGCAGACCTTACCCCTACCCCGAAGGGGTAGAGAGGCTGTTTCCGAAAGACCCTCGGCTCAAGATAATAAAAAGATAAAGGAAATAATATTAGATTCACCACGGAAATCATAGGAAAAAAGGAACATAGAATGCGAGGATATATATATATATATATATATATATATATATATATATATATATATATATATATATATATATATATATATATTTATATATATATATATATATTTATATATATTCAAAGCAAAAATTATGGTTAGTAAATGGATCCTGCATCGAAAATAGAAAATAGTAAGACATGACATAGCCCCTAGCTATCTTAGACAAAACCCCACCGAACTAGACTCACAAAGGAACAAAGTAATGCAAGACTCAACTACCTCCTAGCCTACAACCGAAATACGTGATTTCCATAACTTCCTATCAAGTGTCATGTCCTTTTGAAATCTGAAGCCTTGCCATATCCTACCTGATCACCTCTCCCATTACTTCTTAGGCCTCCCTCTACCTCTTCTCGTGCCTTCCACGACCAGCGGCTCATACCTCCTTATTGGAGCATCTAGACTTCTCCTCTGTACATGCTCGAACCATGTGAGTCTTACTTCCCGCATCTTGTCTTCAATAGGGGCCACGTGCACCTTCTCCTAAATGTCATCATTCCTAATCTTATCCATCCTAGTGTGCCCGCACATCCACCTCAACATCCTCATTTCTGCCACTTTCATCTTTTGGATATGTGAGTTATTAATAGGCCAACACTCTGCCCCATACATCGTATTCGGTATAACCATCGTTTTATAGAACTTACCTTTGAGTATCGTTGGCACTTACCTTTGAGTATCGTTGGCACTCTCTTATCACACAAGACTCCAGATGCTAAACTCCACTTCATCCATCCTACACCAATACAGTGTGTGACATTCTCATCGATCTCCCCTCCCCCATGGATAACTGAACCATGGTACTTGAAGCTGCCTCTATTTTGGATAACTTGTGCCTCAAGCCTCACATCCACGTCCATTTCCCCCGGCCCAGCACTGAACTTACACTCAAGGTATTCCGCCTTCGTTCTGCTTAGCTTGAAACCCTTGGAATCAAGAGTCTGCCTCCAAAAATCCAATCTCTCATGTACATATGCTCGTGACTCATCAATAAGAACTATATCATTGGCAAATAGCATGCACCATGGCACCTCCCCTTGAATATGGTCTGATATCACATCCATCACAAGGCGAATAAGAACAGACTAAGAGCAGAGCCTTGGTGTAATCCCATTTAAACTCGGAAAAGGCTCAGAGTCCCCTCCTACTATCCTAACCCGAGTCTTAGCCCTATCATACATGTCCTTAATTGCCATAATATAAAGAACCAGAATACCTTTTGCCTCCAAGCATCTCTAAAGAACTTCTCTAAGAACCTTGTCATACGCTTTCTCTAAGTCAATAAACACCATGTGCAAATCCTTCTTTCTTTCTCTGTATAGTTCCACCAACCTCCTAACAAGGTGTATAGCTTATGTGGTGGAATGACCCGTCATGAACTCGGACTGGTTGTCGGATACAGACATTGTCATACTTACCCTTGCATCAACCACCCTCTCCCATATTTTCATGGTATGACTCAGTAGTCTGATACCCCTATAATTGTTACAACTCTGGATATCACCTTTGTTCTTATACAATGGAACCACCGTACTCCACCTCCACTCATCCGGCATCCTCTTCTCTTTAAAAATAACATTAAACAACCCATTCAACCACTCCACACCTGCTCTCCCTACACACTTCCAAAGTTCCACCAAAATCTCGTCTAGCCCAGTTGCTCTACCCCTACTCATCTTATGCATAGCCCCCAAGACCTCCTCGACCTCGAAGCACCTGCAGGGCCCGAAGTTACGATATCTTTCAAAATGCTCCAATTCGCCTAGCACAATATCACAGTCCTTTTATTCATTTAGAAGTTTATGAAAGTAAGCCTGCAATCGTCTCTTAATCTGGGCATCTTCCACCAACACTCTACCATCTTCGTCCTTAATGCATCTCACTTGGTCCAAATCTCAAGCCTTCCTCTCTCAATTTGGCCAACCGGAATAACTTCTTATCCCCGCCTTTTCACCCAGTTCCTCGTACATATGACCATAAGATGCATTCTTAGCCTTTGTGACCAATAATTTAGCTATTTCCTAGCTACCTTATATCTCTCCATGCATGCTCTCCTCTCATCCTCACATCTGCTCTCCACTAACTTCTGGTATGTCGCCCTCTTCACTTCCACTTTGCCTTGGACCACTTCATTCCACCACAAATCTCCTTTGTGCCCACTAGAAACACTGGTTAAGACCCCTAAACCTCTCTCGCATATTCCTTTATAAAGTGTGCAGTCACTGTACACATAGTGTTCACGTCCCCACTACTCCTCCAAGCTCCCATAGCCGACAACTGACACTCCAACTCTTGGGCTTTATCCTTAGTCAATGCTACCCACATAATTCTTGGTTTTTCCAGCGCATACCTTTTCCTCCTTTTAAACCTAATACCAACGTCTAGCACCAATAATCTATGTTGCGTCATGAGTGTTTCACTCAGAATTACCTTGTAGTCCGTGCATAACCCGCTATTACACCTCCTGAGGAGGAGATAGTCAATCTGGGTCTTTGCTACCGCATTTTGAAATGTAACCAAATGATCATTCCTTTTCGGAAAGTTAGAGTTTGCAATCACCAACCCAAAAGCCTTTGCGAAGTCCAACATCAAGGTACCTCCCCAATTCCTCTCCCCAAAACCAAAGCCTTTATGCACCTCGCCATAGCCACCTGTTGTCTCCCCAATATGACCATTGAAATCTCCTCATATAGGGAACTTCTCAGCAGGCAAAACCTGGCACACAGTCTCATCTAACCCCTTCCAGAAGTGTTGTTTAACCTCCTCATTTAGGCCCACATTCGGCGCATAGGTGCTAATGACGTTCAGTGTGTGCTCTCCAACCACCAACTTAATAACCATCAATTTATCATTCACTCGTCTAGCCTCAACCACCAACTCTCTGATTTTTACGTTTAACTATTAAATTTGTTTAACCTTATAAGTATACATCAACAAAAAATTATTGTTAGAGGACTAAAAAAAATAACTATCATATGTTTTTAATAAAATACTAGCATAAAAATATTTATATAGACCATATGTTTGTCATGTTTTTCAATTTATACTAAACATATATTTTTTTATACAAAATTTAACTAAGTAAGATTGAAATAATATTCACATAATAAAAAACCCAAAAAACACGACAAAACCGAACCAATCCAACACGATATAGTTTGTTTGGTTTGGTTTTAATAAAAATCGAATCAACCCGGTCCATGTACACCCTACTTGTGGCTGTGGACTATCTTTCGATAAGGGTGGAGGTTGTTGCACTACCCAAAAATGATGCAAAATGGGTCATTGGTTTTCTAAAAAAGAACATCTTTATTCGATTTTGGCACTCTAAGGGGAATAATCAGTGATAGGCAACCACTTCCTGAACTGAGCTTTTGCAATGTTGTTAGAGAAATGTGGAGTTTGCTACAAGGTTTCCACCCCGTATCACCCATATACCAACAGGCAAGTGGAGGTGTCGAATAGAGAGATAATGAGTGTGTTGACAAAGATCGTTAATGCCACCAGAATGAATTGGATGATGCTCTTTGGCATATCGCACTGCTTTCAAAATTCCTATTGAAGTGTCACTATATAAATTGGTATTTTGAGAAGGTATGTCACTTACCCATGGAGTTGGAGCATCTAGCTTTGTGGGCATTGAGGTAACTGAATCTCGACATAGAAGTTGTGGGTAGAAGTACTCACAGGGTTGAACGAGCTTGATGAGCTTTGTTACCATGATTTTGAGAGCACAAGGTTTTACAAGGAGAGAATAAAGATGATGCATGATAAAAATATTCTAGAGCAAAATTTTAAACTCGGGGACATGGTATTGTTATACAATTCAAGATTGAAGTTGTTTTCGAGTAAGTTGAAGTCAAGATGGCCAGGACCATTTTGTGTGGAGAGATGCATCCTACTAGAGCCATAGAGATAGCATTTGAAGATGGCTCCCACAAGTTCAAAGTTAATATGCAAAGGATAAAACACTATCAAGACATGGTTGAGGAAGATAAAGTGATTTCGACCATATACTTGAAGGATCCTTGATAAGGAATAGCCCGAGTCGTGCCGCGACTTCAAATCAGATGCTTCTTGGGAGGTAACCTACTTTTTTTTTCTAGTTGTTATTTAATTAAAAAAAAAACAAAACAAAAAGAAAGAAAGGAGGTAGCGAAGCTAAGCTCGCTTCGCAAGACATGGACAAAAAATGTACATGAGCAAACATTTGGGGGATAAAAATGTCCATGTCTTCGCAAGATCGACACCAAAAGAGAGAGAAAAAAGATAGAGTGAACACCAAAGATGTAACGATCCGACCAGTCGTTTTGAGCCCCAACACGTCATTCAATAGTCTGAGGCCTTGAGCAGCTTTATTTCAGGTATTACGAATTGTACGCGTGGTCGGAATTGAGATTCATGAAGTTTGGAGTTAATTTGGGAAGCGTATTCTCATTTAACAAGCTTAAAGTTGAACGAATTAACTAGGATGGGGACTTTGTTTGAGTAAACGACCTCGAAATCAGGATTTGAAGGTTCCAGCAGTTTTGTACGATGATTTCAGACTTGGGCATATGCCCGGCTCGGGTTTTGGATAACCCGGGAATGTTTTGGCGCCTATTATGGAAGTTAGAAGACCGTTTCAGTGTTATCAATGTCCGTTTGAGATTCCAAGTCTGTGAATAGCTCCGTTTGGTAATTCTGGTGTTGGGGCGCAATTAGAAATTAAATTGGAGGTCTGTAGGTCATTTTGAAGTCATTTGGGTGAAGATAGAAAATTGAAGGTTTGAGAAGTTTGACCGCAAGTGGACTTTTTGATATCAGGGTCAAGAATCCAATTCGAAAAGTTAGAGTAGGTCCGTAATGTCAAATACAACTTGTGCACAAAATTTGAGTCAATCGGACGTGATTTGTTAGGTCTAAACATCAGAAATAGAAGTTTGAAATTTTGAAGTTCATTAAGTTTGTATTGGAGGTTGATTCATGATTTTAGCATTGTTTGATGCAATTTTAGTCCTCGAGCGAGTCTGTAATGTGTTTTGGGATTAGTTTGTATGTTTGGTTGGGGTCCCGTGGGCCTCAGGTGGATTCCAGGTGATTAACG
Source organism: Nicotiana noctiflora (assembly GCA_032618575.1). NCBI lineage: Eukaryota > Viridiplantae > Streptophyta > Magnoliopsida > Solanales > Solanaceae > Nicotiana > Nicotiana noctiflora. Next base: position 20,450 of record JASVEL010007304.1, read on the forward strand.
GATCAAAATTTGGAATTTTTGGACAGTTGAAGGGTCTAGTGGGTGATATTTTTGCTTATGTGGTGGGTTAACCACATAAATGCCCTTGTAAAAGCGGATAGGGAGCTGCAGAAGCGGATTTTTGATCAAGGCTCGAGGACCGCAGATGCTGTCAAGATTTCGTAGAAGCGGGACCGTATCTGCGGAAGGATAGTCGCTGAAGCGGAAGAGGGGCATCTGGAGAGGGCCGCAGATGCGGTCAATGTTCCAGAGAAGCGGGACCGCATCTGCCGAAGGTGTGCCGCATAAGTGAAAAAAATTGAGGGCGGGATGGTTGTTTAAAATCGGGATTTTTGCCATTTCTTCGCATATTTTCTTGGCTTGGGCAATATTTGGGAGAGCTTCAAGTGGGATTTTTGTCATCAATGATAAGGTAAGTCATCCCCACCTAATTTGAGTTAAATGCATAAACTATGTATGGATTTGAGCATTTAAATTAGTATAAAATTGAGGTTTTGGTAGAAAACCTAGAAAATTAGTAATCTTGGATTTTGACCACGATTTTGGGCATGGAATTTAGAGAACATCATATATTTGACTTCGTGAGCTTATGGGTAAAGTTTATCTTCGAAAATTTTGGATTTTCGGGCACGTGGGCCCGAAAGCATTTTTGTCAACTTTTCGGCCGGGGTTAGGAATTGCTATAAATTAGATTGTAATGAAGAATTGAGCATATACTCATGTATTTGCTCAACCATTGGCTAGTTTTAGAGCGTGATACATCAATTATAGTCTTCACAAGAACGTGGAATGCCGGTTATGGATCTTCGAAGCAAGGTGAGTCTCCTTTCTAACCTTGTAAGAGAAAATTATCACAATAGGTGAAATAATTGATTATGTGCTCCAATTTGTGGGAGCTACGTACGCATGAGGCGACGAGAGTCCGTATGTAGCTACTATCATGCTATTGTCTGGGTAGTCTAGAACTCAAAAAGCATGCTATACTTGGATTAGTTGCAAACTTATTGACGGCTTGAATTGCTTAAATCACCTTGGATTAGTAAATGAATTTAAAAAGGGATTAAACTTTACTTTCTCGAATCGTTAAAAGAGAATTTGTTTTATTTGGATTATGTCCCCCGATAATTCTTGATTTGTGGTTTGAGCATGTATCTCTATGTGTACCTACGTCACATGTATGATTCACGAGCAGTGCGTGTGTTTATTTTATGTCATCCGCATCGCAGGTTAGTTCGCGAGCGGGGTAATAGATGCATCTATAGGCGCGCCATCGACCCTCGGCAAGTGGACATTTTATTTTTGTTAGAGCAGGCTGTCGACCTCGGTATGATTTGCGCATGATATATTGTCGCTTGAAAATTTTAAATGTGAAATTGCCCTTCGTGGCATGATATAAATTTATAAGATAATGAAAAGCAAACCTTGAAAATCCTTTATTATTTGTTGAGGTGTTTTGCATGTTTTCCAACTTTGTGAGTTAGATCTTCTATATAAAACCCCTGATTTCCTCACAGTTTTAGTATATCATTATTGGATCTCTAGTAAGTATTGAAGTCGACCTCGCGTCTCTACTTCTTCGAGATTAGACGGGATACTTGCTGAGTACATGTTGTTTTCGCACTCATACTACACTTCCTGTGCATTTTTGTTGCACGGGTTTATGTGATGCTAGTGGCTTAGTGATGAGTTGGTATTTTACCATCTCATCTTGTCTTTAAATTAATACTTTTGCTATGTTTGAGCAATAAAACTGTGTATTCGATGCAAATTGCTTCTATTTTACAGGTTGTATGTGATTTAGAAGTAATAGGGAAGAAGCCAAGTGAGAACAAGTAAAAAGGAGTCAAGAAGAGAGAAAATCTGGGAAATGGCCTCTGTAATCGCAAATGCGAAGAGAACCTTCGCAATTGCGAAGTGAGCAGAAAAGGAGAACCATCGCAAATGCGATAATTAACTTCGCAAATGCGAAGTAGGCAGAAAAAGACAAGCATCGCAAATGCGAAGTGGGCAGGAGAAGAGAGGCATCGCAAATGCGAAGTCAACTGAAGAAGTCAATCTTCGCAAATGCGAATAAGCCTTCGCAAATGCGAACCTTGGCATTATAAGCATGGGTCGCAATTGCGACCATATGTTCGCAATTGCGAAGGTCGGGCTTCAGTTCTGGGCAATATTGGAATTTCACAAATCTGAACCCCAAATCATTTTTATACTCGTCCAAACAGACGTTTTGAGGATCTTTGGCATCTTGGACATATTTTTGGCTTAGAGAGAACAAGTTTGAAGGCTAGGGTTTTGCACACACACTTGGGTCTTGAAGATTAAAGCTTGTGGTTAAGGATTTCTTACCCATTTATGTTTATTTCTTCATTTCCTTGCTTTGTATTGTATATCTAAGTGTGTAGTATTTATTTCCAACACTTGAATCTTGTTTATGGGAATATTCATATTTAAAATGTGGATTAAATACCTTGTTGTGCTTATGTATTGAATGATTTTTATATATTTATGAATTGATTTATTGTTACTTTAATTATTCTTGTTCTTCAATGTTTCCAAAGAGATTAGCTAACTCTAGGACTCGCCCATTTACTTTGAATTAATTTTGGAAAAGATAATTCGAAGTTGAGAAAGAATAATTAACAAGAACTTGAGGCGTTAACCTTCACTTTATAGATTCAACCTAGGGATAGGATTGACTACTTGTAGCCTATCGGGTGCGCTAAATCTTCTAATTGAGATTAGGGATAATTCAATTAGGAAGTCTTGTTAGTCTTCGGAAGAAGCTAATTAAGAATTATTATCCGTGGCTAATTAACATAAACTCACTCATATTTGTAACATCATGAAATACATTGGATCGTTACTTGAGTGTAATTCCTGATGCATTCATACTTGTAGCCATTGATCATTTTATTCGCTTTCTAGGTTAGTTTACATTTCCACATTTAGATATAAACATTTTCCAGAACCCAAAATTTTAAGTGTTTGTCTTAGCGCGACTAGCGATAATTTTCTTGCATTCCTAATCGCCTACATATTGTTCTCTGTGGGATTCGACCCTGACTCATAGTTGGGCAAATATATTGCATACGACCGTGTCTATTGCTTTTTAGCGGTGGAAATGGACGTTATCACTTAGCGGCATAGCGGCATGGTTTACACGGAGATTATATGAGCTGTATTCCCTCGAGGTGACCTGCAACCAGTATTGTTTCGTTTAGAGTTTTATTTAATTCATGTACAATTGCATTTCGGACAGTCGTTATGCTATATTCGATTTTTATTAGAAATTGCTCAATCACTTGTGACATCGAATTCTGGTATAGTTTATAGTATTTGTATTAACTTTTCATCATTTAAATATGATTTGAGACAACTACCTTTTAGTATCTAAACTTGAAGGAAAATCCTAGATTTCAAAAGCATTAAAACGAGAATTTAATTAAGTATTTGTTTGGCTTGCCTAACAGCGGTGTCCGATGCCATCTCCACCCTTAGTGAATTTTGGATCGTGACAACATGGTATCCGAGCACACTACTGAAGAATTGGTCTACGGTAACGGTTGGAAAACCGTCCCCATTGACTGCCAAACCGTTGCCGAATGGATTTTGGAACGGTTTACCGTCCGTTACATCAGCCGGCGTACCCATACGTCTACTAGAATGGTTCCTGCAACGGTTTGCATTGCCGTGAGACGTATATATATATATATATATATATATATATATATATATATATATATATATATATATATATATATATATATATATATATATATCGCAACGTTTTTCCCCTTCTCTGTTGGAATGATATTTTATTCAATTGGAACGGTTTAAAACCGTTACTATATTGTTTATACAACGGTTCTTAACCGTTTCCATATAATTTAAAGCAATACTTTTGTAAGCTATTGCTATAGTTATGTTGGATATAACAACGGTTTCTTTAAGCTATCATAACACTTATATTTGTATTTGGAACAATTTTGTAGATCATTTTGGAACAATTTATGGGATCTATTAAGATGGTTTACAGTATCTACTAGAACGCCATTTGTATCCTATTGCAACGGTTCGGGTAGACTATTGTATCAGTTCAATTAAAAATAAAATATAGCACATATTATAAATAATATTTATATATATAATAAATTATAATAATACTAAAATTTAAATAAATCATAAAATGAAACTATTAATAATATAAAATTATTCAACAAGCAAATAATAATATCCATAAAGCAAATGTTCTACCCCATAAGTGCATAAGTTTAGTACATTTCAAGAGAGTAAATAAGTTAAAAAATGTTGGTAACACTGGCTCCACATGTGGCCCATCTCACCACACTCATAACAACTCTCAGGTGCTGCAAAAGGGGACTGAAGGGAAACCCTTGCACCAGAGTAACTAGCAGATGTACTCGGCATAGAAGAACCATAAGCTAATGGAACACGAGATGAACTCTGATATAGGAGAGCGCTGAGTGATGACTTCCCATGCTGAGAATCATGATAACCACGACCCAAAGATGCCCCATGATACTCTAGGCAAGCTGACTGAGCGGGCCTGAATGAACGACCTCTACCATGCTGAAACTGGCCCCTCAAAGGAGCACTACTATAGCTGCCAGATCCTCGAGGCCTATTGGACTCCCTATCCTCTTGCTCCTGTCGGCAAACCAACTTAATCTTACGAGCAATATCAACCACCTCCTCGAACGAAGCACCAGATACCCTCTTTCGGGTCATAAGAATACGGAGCTGATAAGTAAGACCATCAACAAATCTCCTAATCCTCTCTCGATATGTCGGAACCAACCATATGGCATGACGGGCCAACTTAGAAAACCTCAACTCATACTATGACACGGTTATCTCCCAATGTTGCAACTACTCAAACTGCCTACACAGTTGCTCTCTACGAGATTACGGCACATAATTCTCCAGGAAAAGAACAGAGAACTGCTGCCAAGTAAAGGGCGCTGCACCAACAGGCCTACGCCTCTCATACGCCCCCACCAAGTGAAGGCAACCCTAAAAAATTGAAAGGTGGTAACTGCCACAACACTAGTCTAAAGAATCCCTATTGTACAAAGCATCCACTGGCATTAATCCAAGAAACGCTGGGCATCCTCGCCCTCTACACCACTAAATGTCAGATCTTGGAGTCTACCAAACCTCTCACGCTCATCATCCGGTATAACTGGCACCACAAACTCCTAAGCTGGTGCAACCAGCTGGACTGGAGGTGCCCATAGTGTCTGGAGTCCCTACACAACCTGATTAGGTGTGCGAGCAAAAAGGTTTTGGATCCCTCCCCCGGACTGTGAAGTATTTGCGACTGTAGTAGCTAAAACCGCCTGAGCCAAACCGGTACACACTAACAGGATTTGAGCTAAAGCCTCATGAAGGCTTGGAATCACAATAGGTACAGTTGGTGCCTGAATTGGTGCTGCTTAAGCATCCATAGTTGGAGCCTGATCCTGAGCTGTGGCAGCTGGTGGATCAACAGCTGCTACCCTCACTACTCTACCTTTGCCATGACTATGACCGCATCCACGGTAACTAGTGGCCTAAGCTGGTGGCACTGGTGGTCGTCCGGTAGCTCGCGTCCTCACCATCTGTGAGAGAATAGAATAACAGAAGTTTAGTACTCGGATCAATAAGTTTGCACGGCAAGAATTTCAAGAATATGATGTTTTTCCTTAAGGTTCTGCAACCTCTCGAGGATAAAGACAAATGTCTCCGTACCGATCCGCGAGACTCTACTAGACCTGCTCATGACTTGCGAGACCTAAGTAACCTAGGCTCTGATACCAACTTGTCATGACCCTAACCCCGAACCCGATCATGATGGCACTTCTCGTGAAGACAAGGCTAGCTAATTGAACCAAATCTCATTTTTAAATAGTTAATGACATTATGATAGTCTAAACATGGTTTAATAACACAAAATAGCAGAAATATGATTAAACAAACATAGAAACCAGCCACACACAGTCCTAACCGGTGTGTCACAACTCATGAGCAACTACAAATCTTGATGCAAGTCTACTAAGTATAGTATCTAATGCTACTATTTGAAGGACATAATAAATAATAAGATAAGGGAGGCACGAGGGCTGCGGACGCCAACAACTACCTCGTAGTCTTCGAAACACCACCTGAACTAGAGGAATCAATACTCCAGAGTGGGACAAACAATGCATGAATCTTCACATACGGTGCAGAGAGTAATGTGTACTCCGGCCTAGTGAGTAACAAATATAAACAATGACTGAAGATAAGAAATCACATGAAGCACAAAGTATTCTATAATGAAGCAGTAAAACATCGTTTGAAAATAGTAAATCAGTAAAAATCCAGTAAAAACTCATTTCCATAGGTAAAACGGGTAAATAAGGTAAAGTAATAGATAGAAGTTTGCCTATCGGGCTTAGTATCCACAAATCTGCCCCTTGGGCCATATCTCAGTACAATGCCAGTCCCTCGAGCTTAATTCATATCACAAATGGGTACCCGCGCTCATGGGGGTGTACAGACTCCTGGAGGGGCCCCTTACGGCCAAAACACAATATCAAGCAACCTCGTGGCATTAAATCTAGGCATTCAACCTCAAACCATCATCAATGATTCCTCACAGTTAGGCCTTTGGCCTTACTCAGTCAAAAATAGTCACAAGCCTCTCGGGCATTTGTAAAATAGTATTTCTCATCACAAAAAATTGTTTAAAATTTTGTTTCAGTCTCAAAACTGAGTGAAAATGCCCGAGTAGTAAAACAATGGAAAATAATATGAGTGAGTTCAATTAATAAGTCAAAATAGTAAGGACATAGTAATAAAACACCGCGAAGGGTTTAAATAGTTGGTACGAAGCCCAAATACGACACGAACCCAAATCATGATGATAACAAAAGTGGTAAAATCATCGATCGGGACGGACCAAGTCACAATCCCTAATATTAAACGACCCCACGCTCGTCATTGAGCGTGTGCCTCACCTCAATATATCACTACGATGTGCAAATATGGGGTTTCAAACCCTCAGGATATTATTTACATTTATTACTCACCTCAAACTGACTAAATCTCTAGCTCGCGATGTCTTTGTCCCTTGAATCAGCCTCCATGCACGTCGAATCTATCTAAAATCAGAACGAATACATCACAATATGTTAAGGAAACAAAGCCCAAGCGAAAACATTCGAAAAATACCAAAAGTCTCGAAATTAGCAAAATACGAGCCCCAATCCCATTTGTCAAAACTTAGAAATTATTACATCAACGGGTTCCTTATCTCCCCATGAGTTCATACATACCAAAAGTTCTCAAATATGGCCTTAATTGGTCCTCCATATCCACAAATCAAAATTCTAAAATCCCAAACCCTAGTTCTTCCATTTTTAGCTTAAGTTCCATAATTTTCTAGGTAGATTTCACAATAGAAGTGAGTTTTAAGTTCAAAAGTCTTACCACCAATCGATTCCCTTTGAATCCCTATTTAATCTCCACCAAGAAGCTCTCAAAATGATCAACAATGGGTGAAAATAGACCCAAAATCGCCGATGAAATGACTTAAAACATTCTCCCCAGGCCTGATTTCCCTCTTTGCTGTGACGACCCAAAGGATCATCACTTGTTTTCTCAATAATCTCGCGCTTCTGAGGCCTTGAAAACCTCATTTATAGTTTCCTCGATTTGCGTGCATAGTCCGGGCGCAAAATTGGAAATTTTTTATGTTGAAATATGTAAATATTTTGAAGAATTTTGATGTTAATATTGATATGGTTGACTTGGTCAACATTTTTAGTAAACAGACCCGAACCAGTGATTTGACGATATCAAAAAATCCGTAGAAAAATATAGAACTCGGGCGTATGCCCGGAATCGAAATCCGAGGTCTAGAACCCCGGTAAAAGAAGTTTTCTGTTAAATTGTTTTCTGAAAATGTTTAAGGAAAATGAAACTGAAATTTGATTAAAAAAGTAATGGTATCGGACTCATATTTTGGTTCCGACACCCGGTAAAGGTCATATATGTTGGTTAAGCGTTTCCTATAAAGTTTGGTTTAAAACAGAGGTCGTTTGACGTGTTTCGTCCTTAAATTGGAAATTTCAGAAGTTATGAAATTTTGAAAGAATTCTTGAGTTTTAGTGCTCAATTCATTGATTTTGATATTATTTTGGCGATTTGATCGCGCGAGCAAGTTTGTATGATGATTTTGAGTCAGTCTACATATTTGGTTTGGACCCCTGAGGGCTCGGGTGAGTTTCGGATAGGTAACGGGATGTTTTAGACTTAGAAAATCTAGTATTTTTACTGTTTGCTGGTATCTGGTACGTTACTCTATGCGATCGCATAGCAGCTCCTGTGATCGCATAGAGTAAATTTTTGATGCCCATTTTTGTTCTATGCGATCGCAATAATAGCCCTGCGATCGCATAGCTTCAACTGTCCTTTCTATGCGATCACACAGTGTCCTTCGCGATCGCATAGAGTAAATATTGCGGCCCAGAAATCCCTCTATGCGATCGCATACCAAGCTCAGCGATCGCATAGTGCAAAGACCAGCCCCCAATTTTTTCTTCTATGCGATCGCATTCCTTCCCATGCGATCGCATAGAGAAAATCTTAGGCCCCTTTATTTTCTTCTATGTGATCGTATCCCTGGCCCTGCGATCACATAGAGTAATTTTCCTGCCTGGTGATTTAAATTCTGAAACATAACCGAAACGGGATAAAAATCCTATTTCTCAAACTCTCTCTTCTCCACAGCTTCTTGAGCGATTCTTGTGCAATTCTTCATGGGTAAGTGATTCTTGACTCATTTTCTTCATATTCCATCAATATTATTCGAATTCTTAGGCCTAAACATGTGAAAATAGGTAGAAAATTTGAGAATTGGGTAGAGTTAGATTTTTCAAAGAATTTACGATCTAGATCTTGTTTTGGGGTCAAACTTAAGAACAAATCGTATATTTGAACTCGTGGATGATTGGGTGAATTTATTTTTGCTCGAACCTCGAGTTTCGATCATGTGGGCCCGGTGTCGATTTTTATTATTCCGGGCAGAATGTTGTAAAAATTATATTTAGCAATATGAGCTAGTTTGTTAAGTAGAATTGATGATATTAAATCAATTGTGTATAGATACGATTGGATTGGAGCCAAATTCGAAAGGAAAAGGTATTTCTACGGATTGGATTGTTCGTAAACTTTCGAGGCAAGTGTTTTATCTATCCTAACTTGAGGGAATAGGAATTGAATTTATGTGGTAATTGTTATGTGTAGAGTCCGACGTATAGGCATGGTGACGAGTGTCTATACATTGTGGGGTCGAGCATGACCGTGGGTCTTAAATGGATTAAGTTCCTATTGAATCTTATGTGATTAAATGAAAGGAATTATTATTGGTTTAATACCGGTAATATATATATATATATATATATATATATATATATATATATAAATTGTTGATTAAAGATTATTGGTTCAATGCCGGTAACATATTATATTGATTATTGTTATTGGCCATAGTGCCGGTAACTTATCGGAAGGGTCGGAGTGTACGCCGCACTACTAACATATATTGATTGTTGGCATTGGCCATAGTTTCCGGTAGCCTATTTTGTACTGTTATTGGCCATATATGCCGGTGACTTATAAGGAGGGTCGGAGTGCACGCCGCATTACTAATAGATAGTAATTGTTGATATTGGCCACAATAGCCGGTAATATATTATTATGGTGTTGTTAAATAAAAGAAAGGATTGATAGTAAAATGAGAAGGAATGGTTGTACCCCTGTAAGTGGATGATGTGAGTTTGGAAACAGAATTGTATTCCATTGTCCATATTATTTTTATGATATAATATTTTGCTGATGTACCAGGGTATGTCCTTTTCCCTATAAATGTTCACTATTGTATATTATTGTTTGTTTGTATCTATATATATTTTAACTGCACAGGTTTATGTGGGTGTCTGGTCCTAGCCTTGTCACTACTTCGCCGGGATAAGCCAGGCACTTACCAACACATAGGGTCGGTTGTTGTCACGACCCCAAATCCGGTCGTGATGGCGCCCAGCACATTGCTAAGCCAGGCCTGACCAATCAATATCAACAACGGAGCTAGAAGCTCTCTTTAACCCATTTAAGCATTTCAAAATATGAAACAATAGTAATATTTATACCAACGGCGGGGAGACCAAGTCCCAAAATATACTAACTCCCATAGACCGAAGGGTCAAGAGTCATGAGCCTCTACCGAACATGAGTGTATAAAGGTTTACAAGATACCAAGTGCGGGAAGAAATGTCAATACAAAATCAAAAGACTAGGAAGGAATATCGGGTCCTGTCGGACTCTGCGGCTACCTCGTATATCCCACGGATGTCGCCTCGCACGGCTCTTCGGATCCACTGTCGAGAGGTACACGGATGCGCACACGAGGTGCGGGGAGTAAAATGAGTCTTGCCGGACTCGGTGGTAATAAACAAGGGTAAGACGGCGCGAGATAAGAAATCCGCAATAAAGCACTATGTAAAGCTATAATCGGCTACCATGTCATAGAATCAATCTTCGCTGTACTTGTTACAGACAAATACCAATAAATAGCATAACGGCTAGCGAGATGTAGCTAAATGCGATGCAATGCATGATATGACCGCTACGGCGCGTAGCACGACTCCAATTTTGGGTACCGTGCTCACTGTGGGGGTTCGGACTCGGAGGGGCTCCTACGGCCCAAGCACATCTCATAGAGATATTCTGCGGCGTGCGATCCGATCCAACATATATCTCGCTTCGGCGCGCAGCCGATCCACTACTAGTCAGCTAATATGCAGATACAGCCTCGCGAGGCTCAAAAGTAGTTTTTGAAAACTCTTTTTATCATTTTTCAGTTGGAAAACAGTAATATCAAGTTCGAGAGATTGGAATTAGCATAATAACAGAAATAGCTGCGGACTAGTAGTAAACTAGCATGTCTATATGATAAGACAATGATAACGATCCTCGCGGGATCCAATAACTGGCTCACGGCCCACAAGTATACTCAACCGCCCAAGAAGGAGGTTCAACGGCTCGAGAATAGCCAATAATACAGTATCAACAAGTCGGACTAATATATAGTCTCCGGTTCATGATCGACCCCGCACTCTCAAGAGTGTGCGTGTCTCGCCGCTATACAGCGTCACAAAGTGGTATACCGGGGTTTCAAACCCGCTGGTCATCACCCACATCTATTACTCACCTCAATACGGCGCGACGACTACTCCGCAATGCCCTTGCCACGAGAATCAAGCTCCGCACGCGTAGAATCTGATCAAATACAGTAGAAATACAACAAATTAGGCCAATGGGACGACACCCAATCAATACAACTCGATTTACATCAAAATTCCCAAAGTTGTCAAAACCCGACTTTCGGTACGCTTGTCAAAAAATTACAAAAGTTACATATTCGGAATCCTCATCTCGATACGAGTCTAGGCATATAAAATTTACCAAAATCGGACTCCATTTGCCCACTCAAATCGGTGTTTTTCTTTAATTTAGGCCTAGGGCTCAAACCCACCTTTAATCTTCCATTTACAGAAATTTAACCCATGATTTCATGTTAAAATGATGTAATTAAGACACAAAACTTACCTCCAACGAAACCCCGATGATTTCCCAGCAATCTCCCGTCAATTTCTTCTCTTAGAACTCAAAAATGGCGTTTTTGGGTATTAAACCCGCGGCTGGTTCTGTTCTGAACTTAACTTCACTGCCAGCCTATTTTCTTCATCGCGTTCGCGACGCCTCTCACGCGAACGCGATGCCTTTTTCCTCTTCTTCATCGCGAACGCGTCACTCCTCCACGCGTTCGCGAAGGTCAACTTCCCAGCCTCCGGATTATTACTCTACGCGAACGCGTGGTCTCCCACGCGAACGCGTGGCCTCGCCAATTCCTTCTTCACCGCGGCCTAAACCCACGCGAACGCGATGCGTCCTAACTCCCTCATACGTGAACGCGACCTTCACTCACGCGTCCGCGAAGCTTCCCAGCCTTTCCAATACGCGAACGCGATACCCCCCTCGCGAACGCGATGCCTGCTGAACTTGGCCTACGCGAACGCGGGCCGTGCCCTCGCGAACGCGAAGGCCAAATCACTGCCCAGTGATCTGCAGATTACAACAAGTCTTTTCTTGCTTCCAAATGCCGGATGATGGTCCGGATTCACCTCGAGGCCCTCGGGACCCCAACGAAAACCACCAACATACCCCAAAACACGATACGAACTTGTTCCAATCATAAAAACACCATCCTAAACATCAAAATCACCAATTACACACGGATTCAAGCCTAAATTTCTTAAAACTTTCCGAATTACACATTCGATCAAAAACCCGACCAAGCGACGTCCGAATGACCTGAAATTTTGCGGACATATCCAAAATCACATAACGAAGCTACAGGAATTGTCGGAATTCCATTCCGACCCCCGGATCAAAATCTCACCTACCGTTCGGATTTCGCCAAAATTCAACCTTAGCCAATTCAAGCCTATTTCTACACCGGGCCTCCAAATTCAATTCCGATCGCTTCCCTAAGTCACAAATCACCTCCGGAACTAACCGAATCATCAGAATCCGATTCCGAGCCCTCTAGCCAAATAGTCAACTCCGGGTTGACTTTCCTTATTCAAGTTTCCTTCACAAAGGCTATATGACTCATTTTCAATCCAATTCACTCCTAACTCAGCCGATAGACTTTAACACTGATATAAAAGCATAAAACATACAATTTCAACATAACGGGGTGGTAATTCCCGTGACGACGGGCCGGGTCGTCACATTCTCCCCCTCTTAAGCAAACGCTCGTCCTCGAGCGGGTCGAGAAACATACCTGAAGTCTCAAACAAGTGAGGATATCTGCTCCGCATCTCCCGCTCGATCTCCTAAGTGGCCTCCTCCACGGGTCGACCTCTCTTCTAAACCTTAACTGATGCAATCTCCTTGGACCTCAATTTTCTCACCTGACGACCCAAAATGGCAATAGGCTCCACATCGTAGGATAGATCACCATCAAGCTGAATGGTACTGAAGTCCAACACATGAGACGGATCTCCAATGTACTTACGAAGCATAGATACATGGAATACTGGATGAACGCTAGATAAGCTAGGCGGCAAGGCCAACTCGTATGCCACCTCTTCAACCCTCCCGAGTATCTCAAAAGGACCAATGTACCTAGGACTCAAACCTCATGACACCCTTCATAGCTGAAACCTTCAACAATACTCTGTCACCAACCATGAAAGATAACTCTCGAACTCTACGGTCCGCATAACTCTTCTGACGAGACTGTGCCGTACGAAGCCTCTCCTGGATCAACTTTGCTCTATCCAGAGCATCCTGGACTAACTCAGTCCCTATCAATCTAACCTCACCAGGCTCAAACCATCCCACGGGGGATCTACACCGCCTGCCATACAATGCCTCATACGGGGCCATCTGAATACTCGACTGATAACTGTTGTTGTAGGCAAACTCAGCAAATGGTAGGAACTCATCCCACGAACCACCAAAATCAATCACACAAGCTCGCAACATATCCTCCAAGATGTGAATAGTGCGCTCAGACTGCCCGTCTGTCTGGGGGTGAAATGCTGTACTCAACTCAACCCGCGTACCCATCTCTCGCTGAAATGCTCTCCAAAACTGAGAAGTGAACTGAGTACCCCTGTCGGATATGATAGACACTGGAACTCCATGCAACGGAACAATCTCTCGAATAAAGATCGCTGCCAACCGCTCCGATGAGTAGGTAGTACTAACTGGAATGAAGTGAGCTGACTTGGTCAATCTATCCACAATCACCCATACAGAATCAAACTTCCTCGCCGTCCGAGGGAGTCCAGTAACAAAGTCCATAGTGATCCTCTCCCATTTCCACTCAGGAATATCAATGCGCCGAAATACACCACCGGGCCTCTGATGCTCGTACTTAACCTGCTGACAGTTGAGGCACCGTGCTACATGTCTGACAATGTCCATTTTCATCTTTCTCCACCAATAGTCTTGTTTCAAATCTTGATACATCTTCGCGGCTCCTGGATGGATAGAATACCGCGAGCTATGGGCCTCCTCCAGAATCAACTCACGAAGGCCATCAACATTGGGCACACATATCCGGCCCTGCATCCTCAATACGCCGTCACTATCAATGGTGACATCTCTAGCATCATCATGCTGAACTCTGTCCCTAAGGATAGCCAAATGTGGATCATCATACTGGCGCTCACGAATACGATCATATAGAGATGACCGAGATACAACACAAGCCAATACCCTGCTGGGCTCCGAAATATCTAACCTCACTAGCCGATTGGCTAGCACCTGAATATCATAAGCAAATGGCCTCTCCTCGGCTGGAATATATGCCAAGCTCCCCATACTGACCGCCTTCCGGCTCAAAGCATCGGCCACCACATTGGCCTTCCCGGATGATATAATATAGTAATGTCATAATCCTTCAGCAACTCTAGCCATCTCCGCTGTCTCAAATTAAGGTCTTTCTGTTTGAACAAGTGCTGGAGACTACGATGGTCGGTATACACCTCAGAAGACACGCCGTACAAATAGTGCCTCCAAATCTTCAATGCATGAACAATGGCGGCTAGCTCCAAGTCATGAACGGGATAGTTCTTCTCATGTGGCTTCAGCTGCCGAGAAGCATAAGCAATTACCTTACCTTACTGCATCGACACACAACCTATCCCCGCTCTCGAGGCATCACGATAAACGGTATATGAACACTGAGGCGATGGCAATACTAACAGCTGGAGCTGTGGTCAAAGGCTGTCTTGAGCTTCGAAAGCTCCCCTCGCACTCATCAGAGCCACACGAATGGTGCACCCTACAGGTCAATTTAGTCGATGAAGAAGCAATGGATGAAAATCCCCTGAACAAACCGGCGATAATACCCGCCAAGCCAAGAAAACTCCTGATCTTTGTAGCCGAGGACGGTCTAGGCCAACTCTGCACCGCCTCTGTCTTTTTCTGATCAACTTGAATACCATCACGAGACACCACGTGTCCCAGAAATGCTACGGACTCGAGCCAAAACTCGCACTTGGAGAATTTAGCATATAGCTTCTCCTCCCTCGATCTCTGCAACACAATACTCAAATGCTGAGCATGCTCCTCCCTGACTACGGGAGTAGACTAGAATGTCATCAATGAACACAATCACAAATGAATCCAAATAAGGCATGAACACATTGTTCATCAGATGCATAAATGCTGCTGGGGCGTTGGTCAGCCCAAAAGACATCACAAGAAACTCATAATGACCATATCGGGTCCTGAATGCGGTCTTCATAATATCCGAGTCCCTGATCTTCAGCTGGTGATAGACTGAACGAAGATCGATCTTAGAAAACACCCTCGCACCCTGTAACTGATCAAACAAATCATCTATGCGCGGTAGAGGGTACTTGTTCTTCACTTTCACTTTGTTCAATTGCCTATAATCAATACACATTCGCATGGAACCATCTTTCTTTTTAACAAATAATACCGGCGCACCCCACGGGGACACACTAGGACGGATGAAACCCTTATCCAGAAGCTCTTGAAGTTGCTCTTTTAGTTCTTTCAACTCGGCTGGTGCCATTCGATAAGGAGGAATGGATATGGGTTGATGCCCGGCACCAAGTCAATGCCAAAATCATTATCCCTGTCCGGCGGCATGCCCGGCAGGTCTGGGAATACATCTGGGAAATCCCTCACAACCGGTACAGAATCAATGCTAGGAGACTCACTCCCACATCTCTCGCAAAAGCTAAGTACGATAAACACCCTTTTTCAACCATCTTCCGAGCTTTTAGGAACGAAATAACACGGCTAGGGACGAAATCGGTCGAACCCCGCCACTCGATACGAGAAATACCAGGAATGGCCAACGTGATTGTCTTAGCATGATAGTACGATATAGCATGGTACGGAGACAACCGGTCCATACCCGATATAACGTCAAAGTCCACCATACCCAACGATAACAAATCTGCCTGGGTCTCCGGACCCCGATAGATATAACACGGGATCTATAGACATGAACCACGACAATCGTATCACCACGGGGGTGGATACATGAACGAGGTAAATCAAGACTACCACGAGTCGCACCCAGAATGATGTGCAAAATAAGAGGACACGTAAGAATATGTGGATCCTGGATCAAATAGAACAGAGGCATCTATGTGACAGAAGAAATAATACCTGTTGTGAGCACGTGATTTTTGCCTCACTTGAGAAGTACTCCCAGAAAATTCAAAAATAAAAATAGTTTCGTGTTGGGTATGATTTTTGTGATTTTGTGTTATTTTATCTTTTTGTGTGCACGTTTATTTACTTAAATTAAAAATACAAAAATATATGCTAAGTTTTGCATTTTTAGTGTTTGATATCGAAGTCATGTGATTTACATTTAAGTGATATGTAATTGTGTGGGATAATTGTATGCATATATATATATATATATATACATGTACATATATATATGTGTAGTAATGAGATCAAATTGGGCCATAGTTTAGTCCAGGAAAACCAGGCCCAAACGAATCCCAATCCGTCCAGCATCTGTCATTGTGGCATTCGATCTGGACCGTTGGATTTTATCATCCAACGGCCCAGATTAATCCTTTAATTCCAAACATACCCGGTCCAAGACTCACCCAAACGACATCGTTTCATTAAGTGGGTAGATCCAAGCCGTCGATCTAAGTTGATCCAACGGCCTAGATCCCATCCCATGCGTGGTATATATTCCTGATCCCTTACCCCGCCCCCCTTTCAGACCCCCCCTGCTTCGTCCCTCAGAAGCTCTCAAAGCCCAGTGTAACGCCGCCCTCCTCCGCCGTGCCCCGCCTGCCGGAAATCGCCTCACGGCGGTTCCGGTAGGCCAATCACCACCAAACCAATGCCAAAACCTTCCCCTCACCTCCCCCATCACGAACCCAGCCTCCACTAACCTCGAATCATGCCGGAGCTCCTCGAATCTTCATTTGAAGATTCGAGTCAAACTCGAACCAATGCCAAATCACCCCAAACTCACACCACAGTCTCCTCACACCTCCCCCACACTCCCATTGACATTGGTTTGCTTCGAATCTAACCAAAAATGCAAAAGCCCCAAATCCGAGCCCAAGAACCCTAATTTTTGAAGAAACTCAATTCAAGCCGGATTAGCCGTAATTGAAGTCCAAGGGACTTTAGTCTAGGTGTTCTCAATCGAGAACATCTTGATTAAAGCCCGTTTGGCTTCAATAATTCCAAATTTTGGTTCAAAGCCTGGGTCGGCAGTTTTCTTATGAGGTATCCATTCCTTCTCTGGTCAATTCGATTCAATTGTGTGAACATATGTGCTTGTTTTGATTTGTGTTTCGATTTTTATCTGTTATTAATTTCTCATATCAGTTGATTTATTCTCCTCCTTCAACAGACCTTTTATGTGGTCGATTACTATTCTTTACCAATTGTTGTTTGAATTCAATGCCTATTTCGTTTAATATCGTCAACAATCCAATTTGTTTGTATAATTTGCCCTGGCCTGCCCGTATGCAAGGCACAAGTGTGGGATTTGTTTGCTTGTTTTAATTCTGGATTAAAGAGTTAATTGTTTGCAGAGTTAGGATTTAATTGAGACTGTTTATTTAAATCACTTGCCCATAAAGGGGCTAGTGGAACCTGCACAGCAGGGTATCCCACTGAACACTGCCACCAGCCTTATTGTTTAATGTTTGAGTCCATACTTTGGACAGTAGGTAGTGGGGTTCAGGGAATAGGGATGGGCGAGGGGGTGTTCTACAGAATCTGGGTGTCCTAGGTGTTGTTTGTGGTTATAAATAGATAGGTATTGATACCTAAAAGGGAGGAGATACATACAGACACTTGAGAGGATACCTGAGAGTAACTAGAGCACCTGAAGAAAAATAGATACAAGAATACATATAGAAAGATACAGAGAAAAGGCTACTGTTTCATTGGGTTGGAGTCACTGTTTCATCGAGTTTCTTGGCTACTGTCTCGTTGCTTTGGATTCAATAGCTGAGTTGTTAGGCATTTGTTGTTGTTGTTGTGTCTTGGTTGTTGCTGTTACATCTCAGTTGGGTAGCTCTTGAGTTGCTTTTGGTCTATTGTTGCTGCCACTGTTTGATTGTTGCTGCTTTTGGTCTGTTGGTTGCTGGCTGGTGTGTAGTTGTTGCTGCCTGGGTTGTTTGTTGCTGTTTGTTTCATTGTTGTGCTGGCTGGTCTGTTGGTTGTTGCTACTGGTTGTTGTTTGTGTCTATAGTGGTGCTGCCTGGCTTGTTTTGGTGGCTGTCAATCCAGTTTGTCACTGGTTCTTGGTCGTTTGTATTGCTGGTTGGTCCATTTTGGTTGCTGCCTGGGTTGGTTGTTGCTATTGGTCTATTTGATTGCATGCCATTGGTTGTTGAGGCTGGTCCAGTATTGTTCTTCTTGGTTGTTTGTTGCTGTGTTACTTGGCTGTAATTGCCATTGGATTGCTGCCATTGTTTGTTATTGGCTGTTGATCTATCTGATTGCTGGACTATTGGTTGTCACTGGTTTACTGTTGCTGTTACTGTTCCTGTCACTGTTGCTTTGCTGCATTGCCATTGCTCACTCTTCCTTGTTCTTCCGCATTCCAGGTACACACCTCTGTTGTTGTAGTTCCTTGGTTCGAAAAGAATGAAGTTTGAAGCTTATGCATAAAGTCTATTGAAACATGTAGTCGTCTAAAGCTCTTATGTTCAATTACATTCTGTTATTCTCCAATTAAGCTTGTATTGTTAGTCTTGGTTATGGAAAAGCGTAGCTAGGCCAAAGATACATTGTCGTTAGATAAGCATGTAAACCTGAATTAGTCTTCGTATCTCTATTCAATCTTCCCTACTCATGTGTGTAATCTCCAAACCTGTTAAATGATAGACCTTATGTTACAAGCAAGATTAGCTAGGGAGTTGTTACTCGACGGAATGACATAATTAGATTAAAAAGAGTCGGGGGTGCATTTCATGTGACCCGACCCCAATTTTGGGCAAGAGTAAACAAAGCATGTTAAGAACCACAGGCGCATTTCATGTGATGTGGTTCGTAGCAAGTTTTAAGTAATTTGGAATCAACTCTTAAGTAAGATACAGTGGGATGTAGTTCGCTTTAGATTTGAATCGAAGGTACGCCTCGCCCAATAGTTACACTAATCACATAGCCGTCATAAATGTACATATAAATACTTAGATTTCGAGATGCGTCGTCTCTTAACGAATATCACGCCTTTCTCAACAGTGTAAATAAGTAGTCGATCCGGGTGCATATTTTAGTTTTACCTTTTTCTTTTTAATACGGGTGTGCATTTCATGTGACCCAAATCCAAACCCCGAAATGTTGAATAAGAATATGTTGAGGATCCGGGTGCATTTCATGTGACGTGATTCGAAAGCATATTTTTAAGCAACTTCTCTCTTTCGTAAATCACAACCAATAATAAAAGTGGTAAAAGGGGTATTAACTTGCACTAAGTACATAATTGTAAAAGCAGATAGATAAGCCAAACACGACAGTTGAGCGACCGTGCTAGAACCACGGAATTCGGGAATGCCTAATACCTTCTCCCGGGTTAATAGAATTCCTTATCCGGATTTCTGGTTCGCGGACCGTTAAATAGAGTCATTCTTTTCCTCGATTCGGGATTTAACCGGTGACTTGGGACACCATAAATCTCCCAAGTGGCGACTCTGAAATAATTAAAATAAATCCCATCTCGATTGTCCTTTAATTGGAAACACTCTTTGCATCCCTGCGGGTGCGTAAAAAAGAGGTGTGTAATCACTGCATCTGAGGCAACTGCATCACGCCTGTCAGGAAGTGCATAGAACCGTGCCTGGCCTCCACCAGATCTCTCCTCGCCCCTGGGCGACCACGAAAAGACTGACCTCCACCTCTACTAGACTGAGATGGTGCTGAAGATGAGGGTTGATCCCTCTGCTGAGCCCTGTCCCTACGGAGTCGAGGGCACTGTCTCCTCATGTGGCCAAACTCACCACACTCATAACATGCACCTGGTGCTGGAGAAGGGGACTGAAGGGAACCCCTCGCCACTAAGTGATGACTGACCCTGCTGAAACCCCTGTCGACCACGACCATAAGAACCTCCGCTCTGCTCTGGGCGGCCTGAATGAGAAGGTCTAGATGAGCGACCTCGGCTCTGCTGGGAATGCCCTCTAGATGGAGCACCGCTGAAACTGCCAGAACTGCGAGGCCTCTTGGCCTCCCGCTCCTCTCTCTCTCGGCGACGATCCGCCTCGATGGAGCGTGCCATATCGGCAACCTGCTCAAACGATGATGACAGAACTCGCTCGCTGGTCGTAAGAATACGGATAGAGTAGTTGAGGCCATCAATGAACCTCCTGATCCTCTCCTATCGGTGGGGATCATCCGTGTGGCATGCTAGCCAGGCGAGTGAATCTGAGCTCATCTCGGGTCACGGACATGTCGCCACGAATCAACCACTCGAGCGGCGACGTAGCTCGCCGCGACGAGAGCGGGGTACATATTTCTCTAGAAAGAGAGTGAGAAACTGTCGCCATGTGAGAGGTGCTGCTGCTCTTGGAGGCCTACGCCTCTCGAACTCCTCCCACCGATCAAATGCGGGACCGGTGAGCTGAAATGTGGTAAATGAAACTCCGCCGGACTCGAGAATACCCGGCCGTGCGCGGCGTCTTCGACAACTTATCCAAGAAACCACGGGCATCCTCGCCCTCGGCGCCACTAAAATGGGGTGGGTGAAGTACCGAATCTCTCGAGATGACGATGCTCGTCATCGGGCATAACCTAAACCATATGCTGCGGAGGCCGGAGCTGGTGCAGTCGGAGGAATAACCGGTGCAACCACCGAGCGGGGACCGCCTCTGGTGTCTGAAGTCCCTGAACAACCGGGTCGGGTGTGCGAGCTGCGGGGGTCTGCCGACCACCCCCGGACTGAGATGTCGGTACGGTGGCGGTGGCTGAAACTACCCGAGCCAAGCCGGAACACACGATAATATTTGAGCAAGAGTCTCCCGAAGACCGGGAATAGCAATAGATATAGTCCGGCCCCGAGCTGGGGCTGCTGGAGCATCGACCACGGGGGCTGCTGCTGAGCCGGTACAACGGGCGGGTCGGTGCGCGCGCCTCGGCCGCCCTACCTCTAACTCCTAGCACGACCGCGCCCGCGGCCTCTACCAGGTGGCAATGGAGGTCGTCCACCTCGTCACGATGCTCGCGTTCTCGCCGTACGCGAGAGAATAGAATATAGAAGTTCAGTTCTCAGAACAACAAGATCGCACGACCGAGTTCAAGAAAAGTGAAGTTTTCCTAAAGGTTCGCGGCCTCCCGAGGATAAGTACAGGCGTCCCCGTACCGATCCACAAGACTCTACTAACCGGCATAAGACTCATGAGGCCTAGTAAACCTAGGCTTTGATACCAATTGTCACGACCCCAAATCCGGTCGCGATGGTGCCCAGCACATTGCTAAGCCAGCCTGACCAATCAATATCAACAACGGAGCTAGAAGCTCTCTTTAACCCATTTAAGCATTTCAAAATATGAAACAATAGTAATATTTATACCAACAGCGGGGAGACCAAGTCCCAAAATATACTAACTCCCGTAGACCGAAGGGTCAAGAGTCATGAGCCTCTACTGAACATGAGTGTATAAAGGTTTACAAGATACCAAGTGCGGGAAGAAATGTCAATACAAAATCAAAAGACAGTAGGAAGGAATATCGGGTCCTGTGGACTCTGCAGCTACCTCGTATATCCCACAGATGTCGCCTCGCACAGCTACTGGATCACTGCTGAGAGGTACCTGGATCTGCACACAAGGTGCAGGGAGTAAAATGAGTACTGCCAGACTCAGTGGTAATAAACAAGGGTAAGACAACGCAGATAAGAAATCCGCAATAAAGCACTATGTAAAGCTATAATCGGCTACCCTGTCATAGAATCAATCTTCACTGTACCTGTTCCAACAAATACCAATAAATAGCATAACAGCTAGCAGATGTAGCTAAATGCAATGCAATGCATGATATGACCGCTACGGCGCGTAGCACGACTCCAATTTTGGGTACCCGTGCTCACTGTGGGGGTTCAGACTCCGGAGGGGCTCCTACAGCCCAAGCACATCTCATAGAGATATTCCTGCGGCGTGCAGTCCGATCCAACATATATCTCGCTGCGGCGTGCAGCCCGATCCACTACTAGTCAGCTAATATGCAGATACGGCCTCGCAGGCTCAAAAGTAGTTTTTGAAAACTCTTTTATCATTTTTCAGTTGGAAAACAGTAATATCAAGTTCCGGAGATTGGAATTAGCATAATAACAAAAATAGCTGCGGACTAGTAGTAAACTAGCATGTCTATATGATAAGACAATGATAACGATCCTCGCGGGATCCAATAACTGGCTCACATATATATATATATATGCAACCATCCGAGAAGGAGGTTCGACGGCTCGAGAATAGCCAATAATACGGTATCAACAGGTCGGACTAATATATAGTCTCCAGTTCATGATCGACCCCGCACTCTCAAGAGTGTGCGTGTCTCGCCGCTATACAACGTCACAAAGTGGTATACCGGGGTTTCGAACCCGCTGGTCATCACCCACGTCTATTACTCACCTCAATACGGCGCGACGACTACTCCGCAATGCCCTTGCCACGAGAATCAAGCTCCGCACGCATAGAATCTGATCAAATACGGTAGAAATACAACAAATTAGGCCAATGGGACGACACCCAATCAAAACAACTCAATTTACATCAAAATTCCCAAAGTTGTCAAAACCCGACTTTCGGTACGCTTGTCAAAAAATTACAAAAGTTACATATTCGGAATCCTCATCTCGATACGAGTCTAGGCATATACAATTTACCAAAATCGGACTCCACTTGCCCACTCAAATCAGTGTTTTTCTTTAATTTAGGCCTAGGGCTCAAACCCACCTTTAATCTTCCATTTACGGAAATTTAACCCATGATTTCATGTTAAAATGATGTAATTAAGCCACAAAACTTACCTCCAACGAATCCCCGATGAATTACCAGCAATTCCTGTGAGTTTCTCTCTCTAGAACTCAAAAATGGCGTTTTTGGGTATTAAACCCGCGACTGGTTCTGTTCTGAACTTAACTTCACTGCCACCCTATTTTCTTCATCGCGTTCGCGACGCCTCTCACGCGAACGCGATGCCTTTTCCTCTTCTTCATCGCGAACGCGGCACTCTCTCACGCGTCCGCGAAGGTCAACTTCCCAGCCTCCGGACTATTACTCTACGCGAACGCGTAGTCTCCCACGCGAACGCGTGGCCTCGCCAATTCCTTCTTCGCGATCGCGGCCTAAACCCACGCGAACGCGATGCGTCCTAACTCCCTCATACGCGAACGCGACCTTCACTCACGCGTCCGCGAAGCTTCCCAGCCTTTCCAATACGCGAACGCGATACCCCCCTCGCGAACGCGATGCCTGCTGAACTTGGCCTACGCGAACGCGGGCCGTGCCGGATGATGGTCCGGATTACAACAAGTCTTTTCTTGCTTCCAAATGCCGGATGATGGTCCGGATTCACCCCGAGGCCCCCGGGACCCCAACGAAAACCACCAACATACCCCAAAACACGATACGAACTTGTTCCAATCATAAAAACACCATCATAAACATCAAAATCACCAATTACACACGGATTGAAGCCTAAATTTCTTAAAACTTTCCGAATTACACATTCGATCAAAAACCCGACCAAGCGACGTCCGAATGACCTGAAATTTTGCGAACATATCCAAAATCACATAACGAAGCTACTGCAACTGTCGGAATTCCATTCCGACCCTCGGATCAAAATCTCGCCTACCGTTCGGATTTCGCCAAAATTCAACCTTAGCCAATTCAATCCTATTTCTACACGGGACCTCGAAATTCAATTCCGATCGCTCCCCTAAGTCATAAATCACCTCCCGGAACTAACCGAATCATCAGAATCCAATTCCGAGCCCTCTAGCTAAATAGTCAACTCCGGGTTGACTATTTCTTATTCAAGTTTCCTTATCGACATCACAGAGTAATCCTGGTAATGTAGAGGCTGATATAACCTAACGAGGTGGCTAAGGTTGAATTTTGTAGAATTCCGAACGTGAGATTTTGATCCGAGTCGGAATGGAATTCCCGACAATTCCTTTAGCTTCGATTTTGGATGTGCTTCTGGAAAATTTCGGATCATTCGGACGTCGCACTGGTCATCGAATTCAGAAGTTACAAGAAGAATAAAAGCTTGAATCAATGTGTAATTGGTGATTTTGATGTGTTTTTATGATTGGAACAAGTTCTGTCGTGTTGCAAGTGTTGGTAGATCCCGAGAGACCTCGAAATTGAATCAGACCATCCGGCATTTGGAAGGAACTTGTTACCAATCAATACATCATCAGCACGACGCATTTTTAAGTTCAGCAGGCATCGGCAGAAAATGTCCGCGTTCGCTCGTGACAAGAAAATAGGGAAGCTCGCGGATGCGTGAGTGGGTCCTCGTTCGCGTATGAAGAGAGTTAAAACGCATCGCGTCCAGCGTGGAACCCAAAGCGCTGATCGCGAAGAAGCGAGAGGTGCTTGAAGACCGCGCGTTGGCGTGGGGAACGGTAAGGAAGATTGACCAGCGAGCAGCGTGAAGGTGGCCGCGTTAGCGATGAAAAGGAGGAAAACTTGCTCAGCGCGTTCAGCGTCGCGCGGGGTGAAAATAGGTTTGAAGTTATTGAAACCAGTGGCGAGTTTAATACCCAAAACCTCGTTTTTGAGTTGAAAGAGAAGAATTGACGGGGTAGAGGGAGAATCCTCCGGGAGTTTAAGTTGGAAGACAATTTTATTGATGTAGCCATGTTTTAACATGAGATCATGGGTTAAATTTATTTTGTAAATGGATTAAGGTGAGTTTGAGCATTTAAATTAAAGAAATCTTGATTTAGTGGGTAAGTGGAGTCGATTTTAGTAAATTATATATGCCTAGACTCAGATAAGGGATTCGAATATGTAACTTTAGCCAATTTTGACAAAGCATGCCGAAAAATCGGTTTATTAACTGGGAATTTTGATGTAAACCTCAGTTATTGATTGGGTGTCGTCTCCGATGAAATTTCTTGTTATTATTTCCTCTTGTATTTGTCAGTTCCATGCGTGCGAACTCTCGTGGCAAAGGCATTCTTGAAGGTGTATCATGGCAAATGATAGGTGAGTAGTGATATTGTGGTCAAATTTCCCGGCCTGCTGTGACGTTATCGCAGCCGGGTCTGCTGCCAATTTTGCTGAGGTGCGGGGTGCTTGGAGACTATATTGAATTACCCATTGGCTGATACCCGGCGTTGAATTTCGCCTAGCTAGTAGTAAAATTGTTATGCGTTGCAATAATATTAACACATCACTATAGGCATGCTGAGATTTACTACTGAGTCCGCAGCTAAATTCCTGATTATTATGACACCTTCACAGGCTATTATTACTATTTTTCAGTTTGAAAAATGATATAAAAAAACTACTTTGGGCTTTGTAGTATATCTATTAAACGACTAGTATAATTGGATCGAGGCACGGCAGCAGCGGCTGCCTTGTACAAAATCTCTATGAGATGTGCTTGGGGCATAGGGGCTCACCACCCCACATGTGATGAGCACGGAGTACCCAAAATTGGAATTAGAAACTGCAGCAACCGTGCCTTCATCGTGCATTTGCATTGCATTTAGCTAAATTACGCTAATTTAATATATATTTATTGGTACAATTAGGCAATGCAGTGAAAATTAACGGGGGTAAACTGATATACATAGATGCTTTAATGCCAATTCTCTCTATGACTGTCTGCAAAAACTATTTGTACAGCTAGTACAGCGGTACTTCGATTACCTCACACTTTTAATGTCTGAATCAGTACCTACCAGCTGACAATCAATAGGCTATGCTGAAAATATGCAGTAAGGATATACGGAAGAATATAATCCTGTTGATATTCTCTTTGATTTTGTATTGACATTTTTTTCCGCACTTAGTATCTTATAAACCTTTATACACTCATGTTCAGTAGAGGCTCATGACTCTTGAACTTTTGTTTATTTAGACATTAGGAGAGATCATACATTCAACATTGTTAGTTCATTTTCATGTTACAAATCTTAAATGGAGTTAAAGGAAACCTACAATACGTTATTATTATTGATTAATTCAGTAATGCCAATGTGACAGGCTGTGCTTGGCAGTTTAAAGAGATGACAATTAATATCAGAAATAGGTTTACTAGGCCTCGTAGATGCTATGCTACATTTAGTATAAATGCTTGTGGATCAGTCTGAGACATATGCTGAAATTCTGCAGACACTAGGGAAAACTCACTGGAGACTGTCGTCTTGATGTGATTCTGAAAACTGAACTTATTCTACCCGCGAATGCTGAAAACGCCTCGGGAAGCCGAAGATGGAAAGGACACCTCGATTGCCACAGTCGTGACCGTAAGCCTTGATAAATACTAGGATGAGTAGAAGTTTGAGCGATGCAGCTGACACTGTGCTCCCCGGTGGGGAGGCGGCCCCCGTGGTGTCTCCAGCGACAGTCCGAGCCGGAGCCTATATCTATTGCTGATGCGATGCTCGGGGAGACTGCTGCTCAAATATTAGCTCGGTGTGTTCGGGCTAATGAGTAGTTCAGTACCGTGCCTCTGCAGCGTCGAAGCCAGTAACCTGCCGCTCCCTTGTGCCCTGACCGATTTGTGAGAACTAGAACACGAGCGGTCCCTTCAATGGTGCCTCTCAGTACACCAGCTCAGCTCAGAAACATATAATTTAGGTTATGCCGCATTGATAGCATCATCAATCTTGGAAAATTCTTAATTCCAGCCAACACATTTAAATAGCGCGAAGATGCAATTTCTTTAGATAAAAATATCGAGAAAATCTTGGTACATTCTTGAGTCAGCAGAGTTTATTTACTACATTTCGATTCAGCAATCCCGCATTGGTAGTGGGAGTTTGAAAGGCGTAGGCCTAAGGCAGCCTGGCAGCGGTCTCTGCAAGAAAATTGCCTGATCTGGAGAAACTCATTCACCCTGACAAAATGTCTATATTATTATAAACTAGATTCAACCGATTAATAAACATACGCATGGAATATTTGATAGGAAAATTCGAAGGTCATTGATAATTTTCCAATGCTATCCCGTATTCTGCAGCTGTCATCACTCATTTGAAACGAATTCTTGTATAACTACTTGCTTCAGGTAGGCGGGTCATGTCGCCGAAGAAGAAGCGGAAAACTTGGAGGCTACAAATGGGACAGTGGTGCTCCATCCCAGAGGCATTCCCAACGGCCGTGCTCATCCGTGCTTCTCGTCGGCGCCCGAGCAGCGGAGGTGCTATGGTCGTGGTCGGCGGGGTTTGGCTGAGGTCGATCAGCTCCATTTGTCTGCCACGGCCAGTGCAACTTTTCTTGTCAGCATGATGCATGTTATGAGTGTAGTGAGACAACACGTGGAAACGCGTACCGATGCAGCAAAGCGGGGGTGGCGAAGGATCAACCTCTTGGCAATCTAGGTGGAAACCGACACTATAATTACTTCCCGAAGATAGATGAAGGCGAACTACTTGTTTATGCAACTCGCAACGAAATGATAATCGATTTCCTGCGATCTGTGCCCCTACTCTGCTTGCCCGCGGGGTGCAAATGTTTCAAATTAAAGAGACAATGCCGAGATAAGATTTATTTAATTATTTGAAATTAAAATTCATGACATTTATAGTAATCCCAAATTAAATCGAATCGAGGAAAAGAACTTATTTCTATTTGCTGATCCCGCTGAGCGAAAATCCCGGATAAAAATTCTATTAGCAGGAGAAAAATTGAATTCGAAATTTTCCATTAGTTTCTGTTAAAACCAATATGCGTGTTTAACTTATCTATCTGCTTTACAATTTAGTACTTAGTTGTCACCACTTCTGGCTATGTGGGTATGATTCACGAGAAAAGTTCTTTAAAAATATCTTTGAATCCGTCCACGTGAAATGCATACATCACTATTTATGTCTATTCAACGGCCGAGATTTACAGATTTGGAATCACGTAAATACACGTATTAAAGGTAAACAAATATACATGAAACTGATGTTAACTTACGTCACGCTCACACAAAGATCAATTAACATTAATCATTCAATTAGCATTAAATGATAGTAACACACTCAGAATTTATTTCTGTGTTATAATATATTGTACTCTCATGAATCTCATTTATATGTGATTGTTGTATCATAATTACAACCCCGCTTCCCCTATTTCTGCTTCTTTATGTGTTGTTCAACTATATTTCATCATATCGTGTTAGTTGTTTTCTGTTCGGAGTGATCTTGGGGTGGTATGAAATACTTAGTCTCTTATTTGGAAGCTTAAGTTGGAAAAGACAATCGGATGTTGACTTATGTTAGAAGATCTCGGATGTGAATTTGGATTCTGTAATAATAGGGAAGATTAGATAAATTCTGAAAACTAGACCGAACTACGTAAACATCTATGACGATATCTTTAACCTAATACATTCCATAACCAAGACTAACAATGCAAGCTTAATTGGAGAATAACAGAATGTAATTGAAACAAGAACTTTAGGCGACTACCTGTTTCAATAGACTTTATGCATAAACTATTTCGATTAACTTGTTCAGACGAAGAATACAGTAGCGAAGTGGCGAAAACTACGCAGAATGCCGGAAAACGAGAAGAATGGCGATGCTGTCATTAGCGATGGCGAGCGACTGCGTATGATAAGCCGTGGCAAACTGATAATCCGACAATGAAATAGATCAACAGCCAATAAACAAAGCAATGGCGGCTAATCAATAAGCGATGCAGCAAATAACTACGGCAACAAACAACGAAAATTTCAGGCCGGCCACCAGCGGCCCAATGGCATAAACGATCAAATAGGCAATACTTTAACAGCTTGACAGGCGGCAACAAAATGGGCCAACCCCAGCGATACAACGACAGAACGTGATACTAGATATTAACGGCCATAAAATAGGCGCTCTATATAGAGCATGTAATAACCCGATGCTTAACGACAACAGACAATCATTCTAACAATGAAAATAAGCGGCAAGCAACACAACTTGGCCGACGCTAACTACACGCGGCAATAGCCAGGCAAAAACAACAATCAAGCGATGGCGTATGTAGGCAAAAACGCTTCGAAATTTACAACGAGATGTAAACGTAAGCAATAGTACAAGCAATGTAATGAAATACTACTTGGCCTCGGCTAATGAATCAAACAGCGAAGGCGATAGCCAAATTTCGATAGCTTGCATTGACTCCAAACCAATGAAGCGGTAGCCTACCTTTCTATATGTCTTCTTGTATCTATTTTTCTTCGGGTACTTGGATACTACGATATCACTACCAATCTTGTATGCTATCTCCTCACTTTCAAATATCGATACCTATCTATTTATAACCCTGTATTCCCCTAGGACCACCGAATTTAAATAGAATACCCACTTCGCCACACTAGCCCCACTACTGCTTGTCCAATGCTGGGCCTAAGCGATTAAATGACAAAATTTGGTAGGTGTTGATGGGATACCTCTGTCTGCGAATTTCACATTGCTGCACATAGGCGAGTATTTAAATAAGCCGATCTGATAAATCTAACTCTACAGATAACTCTTAATCCGGGGTAAAGCCTTGAGCATATTGTGCGCCTCTGTGAGTTTTCGAATATACTTAATTAGATTGTTGGCTGATGTCGCGGGGAAAATAAACATTGAATTGAACAACAATTGGTAAAGAATAGTGTCGACCACGTAAAGGTTGAAGAGAGGAGAATAAATCAGCGATATGAGAAATTAATAACGGATAAAAATCGAAAATCCAACAATTCAGAAAACAAGCACGTATGTTATGCAAGTGATGAGATTGACCGAAGAGGAAGGATACCTCGCAATAAAAACTTGCCGGTAGTGAACAAAATTTAGGTGTGAAGCCAAGCGAAACTTGTGAGAATGACCTTGATTGAAACACCTAGACTAAAGTCCGCGGATGACCACGATGCAGCTGTCAGCAGATGGTTTCTTCAAGGAGTAGGGTTCTTGGAAACCGGAATTTGCTTTGCATTTTGGTTGGGTCGAAACAAGATGTCGGTGGGAGAATGACTTGAGCAGTGGCTGAGTTTGAGTGATTTGAGCATTGGTCGAGTTTGACTCGAATCTTGGTGGAAGGTCGAGGAGCTACGTACCGTGATGGGGAGGTGAGAAGGTACAACGTAGTTTGAGTGGTGATTAACCTCTCGGAGCCGCCAAGTGGGGGCGGAGGTTCCCGCGGCGCCGCCTGCTTGGAGCTTGGGCGGGGGGGGTGCAGGCGGAGTGCGGAGGCACTATACCACGCGTGGGATGGATCAACGCGGCATTGGATGCCGAACTGAAGCCAATAGATTCAGGTATTGGAATTAAAGTTAATGCAGGCGTTGGATGATAAAATCCAACGGTCAGTCAATGCCACGGATGACGAATCTTGGGCAGATTAGGATTCGTTGGAGCTGAATACGGACTAACTATAGCTGATTTGATCTCGTGCCTACGCGTATATATATGTACATGTATATATATATATATATATATATGCATACATCACAATTACATATCGAACTAGAGTGTAAATCGCGTAATGATATAATAAAAATGCAAAACTTAGCGTATATTTTTTGTATTTTTAATTTAAGTAAATAAACGTGCATACAAAAGATAAATAACACAAAATCACAAAAATCATACCCTGACACGAAACTGAGCCACAGGAAGAATTACACTTCTGAAATGAGGCAAAAATATCACGTGCTACATAGCAGTATTATTTATGCATCCACGAGATGCACGTTCGGGGATCAGCGTAATGCTGCGTGTCATATTTGCACGCTCATTTGGGCATTCGTAGTGATTTGCATTTAGAAGAAGGTGGGTGATATTTAATGAATCGTGGAGATTTATTATTATTAGGTATGGCTGAGTATTTAATTCAAATACTACATCACTATATTTATTACTGCTCTAAAACATTAAGTGATCTGTATTTCAATTAGTGGCGGGGTGGCATTTATCACTACTTCGTATTTGTGCAAAAGCTTCCGAGAGATGGTTGAAAAAGTGACTATAAATCTTGCTTTTTGGAGATGTGGGGCTGAAGTCTACAGCAATTACCTTGCAGTATGAGATTTCCGAATATATTTTTCCGAATGCCGAGACGTAACAGATAATATTTTAGTGACTTGGTGCGAGACACTGTTCCAATATCATTCCTCACTACTATCGCTCTTGGCCGGGGTTGAAGAAAACGAAACCGAAGCTACAGACCGTTTTTTTTTAAATCCCGTCTGTGTACATGATGTATTTGTTAAAAAAGATGGTTCGATGCGAAAATATTATTGATTATAAATGATGCTAAGTGACGATTAATAAATTACTACCCCGTAGCGTAGGTGTTGTTTGGTCAGTTGCAGTGCGGAGTATATTTTCTAAGATCGATCTTCGTTGAGCTATACGCCAACGAAGTTTCCAGTGTATGAGCTGCGGTCAGAGCCGAATATATTTCATTAGGAGAATAATGCATAAACTAGAATATGGGTGATCGATCTCATTGATGTTTTCCATTTCTTCATTCATTTAATGATTGTATTCATTGATGACATTATTTTATAAAATAGTCGAGAGGGCATCTTTCAGCATTTAATGTGTATTTACGGGGAGGAGAAAAATATGGTTTAACCATGTAATGCTCTCGTGATAATGATAAATAAAAAGATGAGAGGCGATGCGGTAACTGGAAAAATCTCGGCCTACGGGGAAATCGAGAGTTTTCTTAACTTGTAATATGCGCGATTTCTTCGAAGTTTTAAATCCATTCTCTCGGTGGCTAAATTGACTTGAAGGTTGCCCATTGTGTGAAATTGGAGAATGAAGTGCGGGGAAACTGAGAAACCCAGGCGAAACTGACTTTTGAAACTCCGATGTTAGTATTGCCGTAAAATTTAATTCGCTCTGCGATTTATTGTGATGCCTCGAAAATTATGAGGCCTAGAGCAATAATGTTAATCTGAAAATAAAATAATTCTTTATCTTCTCAGCATTAACCACATGAAAGAACTATCTGATTCATGACTTTAGATACTTGGGACCATTATTTTGTGCATTAGCTTTGGAAGCGTATTTATGCAGTGTACAACAATTGTATGCGACGTCGCTCAGTATCTCCGACACTTGTTCCAGAAGTTGTAATTTGAAGACGTGAAGATGGACAAGAGTTCTTGAAGAATATGACATTACTATATTATATCATCGGGGAAAATTTGATGTGGTGCTTCATCGCAGCGAGAGCGTATTAGGCCAATATACGCGGGGGTATTTGCTATGATGTTGGTGCCTTAATCGGCTAGTGAATTGGAAATGCCCCCATTTTGAGCTTAAGCGAAGTATTAACTTTAATGATATATCTCAATCATCTCTATGATAAATATTAAAACAACACCCGATATGATGACATCAGCATTTAGGCAATGCGGGGCAGAAATTGGCGTAATATGCTAAGATATTCGCCCATTGATAGTAGCGGTATTGAGGATGCGAAAATAATACTTGATATTATTAACTAAATAATTGGTGAAACCCATGCTGTATTATCAACTAAAGATGTATCAAGATTTAGCAACATGTGAGTGGAGAAAAAATGAAAATGCCGTACCAAAACATCACTAACTGCAATTATTTTGTCAATGAGTTAAATGCAAACATCGGAAAAAACGTGAAATATTTTCCAGCGCGTGTCTGAGTAAATAAGGAAAGTTTCAACTATAGGCTTTATTCTGGAGCTACTTTCAGGCAATTTTTTTGGTCTATATAAATGATATGGAATAAACTGACTTGAAAATCGGCAATTCAATTGGAGTACTACTACTAAATTCAGGCGGTTTGCCGCTGTTAGCGCATAAATTCGGTGTCTAATATACTCGGCAATTTTCAAATTCAACTTCACCGATTTTGAAAACATTTGGCGGGGTGGAAATACGCGGAAATTTAGTTGAAATGCGGCATTGCGCCCGAACGAGCGAAGCATTCTAGCGTAATCTTGGAGAATATATTCTGGCTACAGTGGTTGCATGGGATGAGACTTCTGCAACTCTTTGAACTACCTACAACAACGTTGTGTCAGTATTCGAATGGCCGTATAATTATATGGCGAGCGTGTCTCTCCCACCGTGGGATGGTGAAGCACAGTAGTTAGATTGATAGGGACGGGGTGAAGTCAGGATGCTCTGGATAGAACAAAGTGGAAATCCCGGGAAAACAAATGCGAGCCTGATCATCCCGAGAAAAAATAGAGTGCTTCATTGAGATTAGTAATGATGTGTGAATCCTTTATGAAAGTGGTGGAAGAAAGAAGTCAATTATCCTTTTGAGATGCCCAAGGAGGAAGGAGATGGCATGCGTTGGCATACCGCCAGCTTATCTAGCGTTGACATTCAATCTTCCATGGAAGTGTCAGATCTCGTAATGATAGATTTCGGTGCCATTGATTTGATAGTGATCCTATCTATGATGGAACTGTGCATTCAGTGAAAAGTGGAGTCTAGAAGTGCATCAGTCACTTCGATGGAAGATCAGCCGATGGAAGACGGGAAGGCAGCCCGAAAATCTTGAAGCGAATCCTCGAACTGTTTGAGACCAGTATGATTTCTTGACGCTCGAGGGCAGCGTTGAGGAATGTGGCGGCCGACGCGTCGTCAACGGGGAATTCACCGCCACATAGATTATGAGTGTATGTTTTAATGCTTTTGCTATCAGTGTTAAAATCTATCGGAGATGAATTGGGTGAAAATGAGCGTAATATAACCTTTGAAACTTGAAAGGAAAGTCAACCGGAGTGTGAAATATTAGAATCAGTTACGATGATTGACAAATCGGAATTGCTTGGGCGCGCTGTAGAAATAGGCAGACAACCTTTAGCGAAATCCGAGCGGTAGGTTTTGATTCGAGAATCGGAATGGAATTCCGATGGACTTCGTTAAATGATTTGGATATGTATGCAAATTTCCATTTGGTCGGGTATTTTAATCGAATGTATAATTCCAGCTAAGAAATTGGAAGATCCCGTGTATGAGTGAGTGATTACAATGCGAATGATATTTTTATGATTGGAACAAGTTCGTATCGTGTTTTGGGGTATGTATTGGTGGTTTTACGTTGGGGTCCGGGGGACTCGGGGTGAATTCGGACCATCGTCGGCATTTTGGAAGCAAGAAAAGACTTGCTGTAATCGAGCGGATCAACAGGCGGTGATTTGAGCATTCGCGTTCGCGAGGCGCGAGCCCGCGATTACGCGTAGGCCAGGATTCGGCCGAGCATCGTGTTCGCGAGGGGTATCGCGATTCGCGCGGAAAGGGACAGGAAGGCCAGCGGACGCGCGAGCGAAGGTCGCGTGCGCGTATGGGGAGTTCGGGACGCGCTCCGCGTTCCGCGTGGAGTTTAGAAGCGCGGTGCGCGGGGAGGGTTGGCGAGGCCACGCGTTCGCGTGGGAGACTTCACAGCGTTCGCGTAGGTAATGGCTCCGGAGGCTAGGAGAGTTGACCGCCGCGAGCGCGTGAGAGGGTAGACGCGTTCGCGATGAAGAAGAGGAGAAAAGGCATCGCGTTCGCGTGAGAGGCGTCGCGCGCGCGGTGAAGAAATGAGGTGGCCGGCGAAGTTAAGTTCGAGAACGAGAACCGGTCGCGGGTTTATATACCCCAAAACCTCCGTTTTTTGAGTTCCCGAGAAGAAATTGACGGGAGATTGTTTGCAGGAAATCATCGGGGTTTCGTTGGAGGTAAGTTTTGTGTCTTAATTACATCATTTTAACATGAAATCATGGGTTAAATTTCTGTAGATGGAAGATTAAAGGTGGGTTTGAGCCCTAGGCCTAAATTAAAGAAAAACAAGGATTTGAGTGGGCAAATGGAGTCCGATTTTGGTAAAATTGATATGCTTAGACTTGTATTGAGATGAGGGTTCCGAATATGTGACTTTCGTGATTTTTTGACAAGCGTACCGAAAGTCGGGTTTTGACAACTTTGGGAATTTTGATGTAAATCGAGTTGTATTGATCGGGTGTCGTCCCGTTGGCCTCAAGTAGTTGTATTTCTACTTGTGTTTTTCGTATGTTTTAACTCGTGCGGAGCTTGATTCCCGCGGCAAGGGCATTGCGGAGTAGCTCGTCGCGCCGTATATGAGGTGAGTAATAGATAGGTGGGCGATGACGGTCGGGCGCCAGTATGGCTCGGTATACCACGGCTTTATTGTGTGCGCATGGCGGGGCCTGCCTTATGCTTGCGAGAGTGCGGGGTCGATCATGAAGCTGGAGAGACTCTGTGCGTACGAGCACATTGATGCTTGTATTGATTGGCTATTCTCGAGCCGTTGAGCCCCCCTATTCTTGGGCGGTTGAGTATCTTGTGGGCCGTGAGCCCGATTAATTGGATCCGCGAGGATCGTTATAATTGTCTTATCATATAGGCATGCTAGTTTACTACTAGTCCGCGGCTATTTTTGGTTATTATGCTAAATTCCAATCTCTGGAACTTGATATTACTGTTTTCCAATTGAAAAATGATAAAAGAGTTTTCAAAAAACTACTTTTGAGGCACGATGAGTGTCTCTTGCATATCTAAGTTGACTGAAGTGGGTGGATCAGGGAGCAACGCAGCGCGTGGCAGACGTCTGTTGGATCGGACGCTACGCGCGGGAATATCTCTGTAAAGTGTGCTTGGGGCGCAGGAGCCCCGCGGATGCGCAGACCCCATGCGCGGTGCTGCACGGGTACCTAAGGTTGGAGTCGGGGGCTGCGCTTGGCCGTAGACGGTCATATCGCAGATTGCGTTGCATTTAGCTACATGCCGACATAGGCCTGATTATGCCTCTTTATTGAGTGTTTAGGTGAGTACGGTGCGGTGGTCACATGGTATGGCGGGAGTAGGCGATTATAGCTTTACATAGTGCTTCATTGCGGATTTCTTATGCAACATTTGTCTTGCCAAAAACTGTTTATTGCAGTACTGAGTCACCGGCGGTGCACTGGCTCACTCCTAAGCCGTGTGTGCGGATCAGTTACGCTGCGGCGGTGATCCGTAGGCGATGCGAGCGACATGCGTAAGGATATACGGGGTGGCTAGTGCGAGTCAGCGAGGACCCGATGTCCCTTCCTAAGTCTTTTGATTTTGTATTGACATTTCCTTCGCCAGCACTTGTGTCTTGTAAACCTTATAACCTGCTTTCGTATTCGATGAGGAGCTCGCGGCTGCGCAGCACGGCGCATGGGAGTATGGGATAGTTTGGGACTTGGTCTCCCCGGGTTGTTGGTATAAATATTACTATTGTTTCGTATTTTGAAATGCTTACATGGGTTAAAGAGAGAGCTACTAGCTCCGTTGTTGATATTGATTGGTCAGGCTGGCTTAGCTATGATTTGCACATAGTGCAAAGTGTAGTAGTAGTACAATAAACCCTATGTGTTGGTAAGTACCTAGCCTAACCTCGGCGAAGTAGTGATGAGGCTAGGACCAGACACCCACATAAACCTGTGCAGTTAAAATATATATAGATACAAACAAACAATAATATACAATAGTGAACATTTATAGGGAAAAGGACATACCCTGGTACATCAGCAAAATATTATATCATAAAAATAATATGGACAATGGAATACAATTCTGTTTCCAAACTCACATCATCCACTTACAGGGGTACAACCATTCCTTCTCATTTTACTATCAATCCTTTCTTTTATTTAACAACACCATAATAATATATTACCGGCTATTGTGGCCAATATCAACAATTACTATCTATTAGTAATGCGGCGTGCACTCCGACCCTCCTTATAAGTCACCGGCATATATGGCCAATAACAGTACAAAATAGGCTACCGGAAACTATGGCCAATGCCAACAATCAATATATGTTAGTAGTGCGGCGTACACTCCGACCCTTCCGATAAGTTACCGGCACTATGGCCAATAACAATAATCAATATAATATGTTACCGGCATTGAACCAATAATCTTTAATCAACAATTTATATATATATATATATATATATATATATATATATATATATAAGATTCAATAGGAACTTAATCCATTTAAGACCCACGGTCATGCTCGACCCCACAATGTATAGACACTCGTCACCATGCCTATACGTCGGACTCTACACATAACAATTACCACATAAATTCAATTCCTATTCCCTCAAGTTAGGATAGATAAAACACTTGCCTCGAAAGTTTACGAACAATCCAATCCGTAGAAATACCTTTTCCTTTCGAATTTGGCTCCAATCCAATCGTATCTATACACAATTGATTTAATATCATCAATTCTACTTAACAAACTAGCTCATATTGCTAAATATAATTTTTACAACATTCTGCCCGGAATAATAAAAATCGACACCGGGCCCACATGATCGAAACTCGAGGTTCGAGCAAAAATAAATTCACCCAATCATCCACGAGTTCAAATATACGATTTGTTCTTAAGTTTGACCCCAAAACAAGATCTAGATCGTAAATTCTTTGAAAAATCTAACTCTACCCAATTCTCAAATTTTCTACCTATTTTCACATGTTTAGGCCTAAGAATTCGAATAATATTGATGGAATATGAAGAAAATGAGTCAAGAATCACTTACCCATGAAGAATTGCACAAGAATCGCTCAAGAAGCTGTGGAGAAGAGAGAGTTTGAGAAATAGGATTTTTATCCCGTTTCGGTTATGTTTCAGAATTTAAATCACCAGGCAGGAAAATTACTCTATGTGATCGCAGGGCCAGGGATACGATCACATAGAAGAAAATAAAGGGGCCTAAGATTTTCTCTATGCGATCGCATGGGAAGGAATGCGATCGCATAGAAGAAAAAATTGGGGGCTGGTCTTTGCACTATGCGATCGCTGAGCTTGGTATGCGATCGCATAGAGGGATTTCTGGGCCGCAATATTTACTCTATGCGATCGCGAAGGACACTGTGTGATCGCATAGAAAGGACAGTTGAAGCTATGCGATCGCAGGGCTATTATTGCGATCGCATAGAACAAAAATGGGCATCAAAAATTTACTCTATGCGATCACAGGAGCTGCTATGCGATCGCATAGAGTAACGTACCAGAAAAACCTGCTATGATTTTTGGTGAAAAACTACCCCAAACCACCTCCAAATCATTCCCGAGCCCTCGGGGCTCTAAACCAAATACGCACACTGAATCAAAAATATCATACGTACTTGCTCGAGTGATCAAGTCGCCAAAATAATATCAAAATCAATGAATTGAGCACTAAAACTCAAGAATTCTTTCAAAATTTCATAACTTCTGAAATTTCCAATTTAAGGACGAAACACGTCAAACGACCTCTGTTTTAAACCAAACTTTATAGGAAACGCTTAACCAACATATATGACCTTTACCGGGTGTCGGAACCAAAATATGAGTCCGATACCATTACTTTTTATTCAATTTCAGTTTTATTTTTCTTAAACATTTTCAGAAAACAATTTAACAGAAAAATTCTTTTACCGGGGTTCTAGACCTCGGATTTCGATTCCGGGCATACGCCCGAGTTCCATATTTTTCTACGGATTTTCTGAAACCGTCAAATCACGGGTTCGGGTCTGTTTACTAAAAATGTTGACCAAGTCAACCATATCAATATTAACATCAAAATTCTTCAAAATATTTACATATTTCAACATAAAAAATTTCCAATTTTGCGCCCGGACTATGCACGCAAATCGAGGAAACTATAAATGAGGTTTTCAAGGCCTCAGAAGCGCGAGATTATTGAGAAAACAAGTGATGATCCTTTGGGTCGTCACAGCAAAGAGGGAAATCAGGCCTGGGGAGAATGTTTTAAGTCATTTCATCGGCGATTTTGGGTCTATTTTCACCCATTGTTGATCATTTTGAGAGCTTCTTGGTGGAGATTAAATAGGGATTCAAAGGGAATCGATTGGTGGTAAGACTTTTGAACTTAAAACTCACTTCTATTGTGAAATCTACCTAGAAAATTATGGAACTTAAGCTAAAAATGGAAGAACTAGGGTTTGGGATTTTAGAATTTTGATTTGTGGATATGGAGGACCAATTAAGGCCATATTTGAGAACTTTTGGTATGTATGAACTCATGGGGAGATAAGGAACCCGTTGATGTAATAATTTCTAAGTTTTGACAAATGGGATTGGGGCTCGTATTTTGCTAATTTCGAGACTTTTGGTATTTTTCGAATGTTTTCGCTTGGGCTTTGTTTCCTTAACATATTGTGATGTATTCGTTCTGATTTTGGATATATTTGATGCATGTGGAGGCCGATTCAAGGGCAAAAGGCATCGCGAGCTAGAGATTTAGTCGGTTTGAGGTGAGTAATGATAGTAAATGATGTTCTGAGGGTTTGAAATCCCAGATTTTACATCGTAGTGCTACATTGAGGTGAGGCACACGCTCAATGACGAGCGTGGGGTCGTTTAATATTAGGGATTGTGACTTGGTCCGTCCCGATCGATGATTTTACCACTTTTGTTATCATCATGATTTGGGTTCGTGTCGTATTTGGGCTTCGTACCAACTATTTAAACCCTTCGCGGTGTTTTATTACTATGTCCTTACTATTTTGACTTATTAATTGAACTCACTCATATTATTTTCCATTGTTTTACTACTCGGGCATTTTCACTCAGTTTTGAGACTGAAACAAAATTTTAAACAATTTTTTGTGATGAGAAATACTATTTTACAAATGCCCGAGAGGCTTGTGACTATTTTTGACTGAGTAAGGCCAAAGGCCTAACTGTGAGGAATCATTGATGATGGTTTGAGGTTGAATGCCTAGATTTAATGCCACGAGGTTGCTTGATATTGTGTTTTGGCCGTAAGGGGCCCCTCCAGGAGTCTGTACACCCCCATGAGCGCGGGTACCCATTTGTGATATGAATTAAGCTCGAGGGACTGGCATTGTACTGAGATATGGCCCAAGGGGCAGATTTGTGGATACTAAGCCCGATAGGCAAACTTCTATCTATTACTTTACCTTATTTACCCGTTTTACCTATGGAAATGAGTTTTTACTGGATTTTTACTGATTTACTATTTTCAAACGATGTTTTACTGCTTCATTATAGAATACTTTGTGCTTCATGTGATTTCTTATCTTCAGTCATTGTTTATATTTGTTACTCACTAGGCCGGAGTACACATTACTCTCTGCACCGTATGTGAAGATTCATGCATTGTTTGTCCCACTCTGGAGTATTGATTCCTCTAGTTCAGGTGGTGTTTCGAAGACTACGAGGTAGTTGTTGGCGTCCGCAGCCCTCGTGCCTCCCTTATCTTATTATTTATTATGTCCTTCAAATAGTAGCATTAGATACTATACTTAGTAGACTTGCATCAAGATTTGTAGTTGCTCATGAGTTGTGACACACCGGTTAGGACTGTGTGTGGCTGGTTTCTATGTTTGTTTAATCATATTTCTGCTATTTTGTGTTATTAAACCATGTTTAGACTATCATAATGTCATTAACTATTTAAAAATGAGATTTGGTTCAATTAGCTAGCCTTGTCTTCACGAGAAGTGCCATCATGATCGGGTTCGGGGTTAGGGTCATGACAAGTTGGTATCAGAGCCTAGGTTACTTAGGTCTCGCAAGTCATGAGCAGGTCTAGTAGAGTCTCGCGGATCGGTACGGAGACATTTGTCTTTATCCTCGAGAGGTTGCAGAATTTAGGAAAATCTTCATTTTTTTTGAATTCCTTGTCGTGCGATATTTTGACATCAATTCTAAACTTCTGTCTTATATTCTCTCACGGATGGTGAGGGCACATGCTACACGAGAGGACCAGGCACCCGCACTCCCTACTGCCACCATCAGAGGCCGACGCTGGGGTAGAGGTCAAGGACGCGCATGAGGTGCAGCCACAGCACCCGCATGCGCTGCCAACTATGGATGCTTAAGCAGCACCAATTCAGGCACCAACTGTACCTATTGTGATTCCAAGCCTTCATGAGGCTTTAGCTCAAATCCTGTTAGTGTGTACCGGTTTGGCTCAGGCGGTTTTAGCTACTACAGTCGCAAATACTTCACAGTCCGGGGGAGGGATCCAAAACCTTTTTGCTCGCACACCTAATCAGGTTGTGTAGGGACTCCAGACACTATGGGCACCTCCAGTCCAGCTGGTTGCACCAGCTTAGGAGTTTGTGGTGCCAGTTATACCGGATGATGAGCGTGAGAGGTTTGGTAGACTCCAAGATCTGACATTTAGTGGTGTAGAGGGCGAGGATGCCCAGCGTTTCTTGGATTAATGCCAGTGGATGCTTTGTACAATAGGGATTCTTTAGACTAGTGTTGTGGCAGTTACCACCTTTCAATTTTTTAGGGTTGCCTTCACTTGGTGGGGGCGTATGAGAGGCGTAGGCCTGTTGGTGCAGCGCCCTTTACTTGGCAGCAGTTCTCTGTTCTTTTCCTGGAGAATTATGTGCCGTAATCTCGTAGAGAGCAACTGTGTAGGCAGTTTGAGTAGTTGCAACATTGGGAGATAACCGTGTCATAGTATGAGTTGAGGTTTTCTAAGTTGGCCCGTCATGCCATATGGTTGGTTCCGACATATCGAGAGAGGATTAGGAGATTTGTTGATGGTCTTACTTATCAGCTCCGTATTCTTATGACCCGAAAGAGGGTATCTGGTGCTTCGTTCGAGGAGGTGGTTGATATTGCTCGTAAGATTAAGTTGGTTTGCCGACAGGAGCAAGAGGATAGGGAGTCCAATAGGCCTCGAGGATCTGGCAGCTATAGTAGTGCTCCTTTGAGGGGCCAGTTTCAGCATGGTAGAGGTCGTTCATTCAGGCCCGCTCAGTCAGCTTGCCTAGAGTATCATGGGGCATCTTTGGGTCGTGGTTATCATGATTCTCAGCATGGGAAGTCATCACTCAGCGCTCTCCTATATCAGAGTTCATCTCGTGTTCCATTAGCTTATGGTTCTTCTATGCCGAGTACATCTGCTAGTTACTCTGGTGCAAGGGTTTCCCTTCAGTCCCCTTTTGCAGCACCTGAGAGTTGTTATGAGTGTGGTGAGATGGGCCACATGTGGAGCCAGTGTTACCAACATTTTTTAACTTATTTACTCTCTTGAAATGTACTAAACTTATGCACTTATGGGGTAGAACATTTGCTTTATGGATATTATTATTTGCTTGTTGAATAATTTTATATTATTAATAGTTTCATTTTATGATTTATTTAAATTTTAGTATTATTATAATTTATTATATATATAAATATTATTTATAATATGTGCTATATTTTATTTTTAATTGAACTGATACAATAGTCTACCCGAACCGTTGCAATAGGATACAAATGGCGTTCTAGTAGATACTGTAAACCATCTTAATAGATCCCATAAATTGTTCCAAAATGATCTACAAAATTGTTCCAAATACAAATATAAGTGTTATGATAGCTTAAAGAAACCGTTGTTATATCCAACATAACTATAGCAATAGCTTACAAAAGTATTGCTTTAAATTATATGGAAACGGTTA
The DNA here is from genome assembly GCA_032618575.1 of Nicotiana noctiflora. Classification (NCBI taxonomy): domain Eukaryota; kingdom Viridiplantae; phylum Streptophyta; class Magnoliopsida; order Solanales; family Solanaceae; genus Nicotiana; species Nicotiana noctiflora. The sequence continues at coordinate 63,179 of JASVEL010007304.1, forward strand.
AGAACCGTTGTATAAACAATATAGTAACGGTTTTAAACCGTTCCAATTGAATAAAATATCATTCCAACAGAGAAGGGGAAAAACGTTGCGATATATATATATATATATATATATATATATATATATATATATATATATATATATATATATATATATATATATATATATATATCGTCACGGCAATGCAAACCGTTGCAGGAACCATTCTAGTAGACGTATGGGTACGCCGGCTGATGTAACGGACGGTAAACCGTTCCAAAATCCATTCGGCAACGGTTTGGCAGTCAATGGGGACGGTTTTCCAACCGTTACCGTAGACCAATTCTTCAGTAGTGTGCTCGGATACCATGTTGTCACGATCCAAAATTCACTAAGGGTGGAGATGGCATCGGACACCGCTGTTAGGCAAGCCAAACAAATACTTAATTAAATTCTCGTTTTAATGCTTTTGAAATCTAGGATTTTCCTTCAAGTTTAGATACTAAAAGGTAGTTGTCTCAAATCATATTTAAATGATGAAAAGTTAATACAAATACTATAAACTATACCAGAATTCGATGTCACAAGTGATTGAGCAATTTCTAATAAAAATCGAATATAGCATAACGACTGTCCGAAATGCAATTGTACATGAATTAAATAAAACTCTAAACGAAACAATACTGGTTGCAGGTCACCTCGAGGGAATACAGCTCATATAATCTCCGTGTAAACCATGCCGCTATGCCGCTAAGTGATAACGTCCATTTCCACCGCTAAAAAGCAATAGACACGGTCGTATGCAATATATTTGCCCAACTATGAGTCAGGGTCGAATCCCACAGAGAACAATATGTAGGCGATTAGGAATGCAAGAAAATTATCGCTAGTCGCGCTAAGACAAACACTTAAAATTTTGGGTTCTGGAAAATGTTTATATCTAAATGTGGAAATGTAAACTAACCTAGAAAGCGAATAAAATGATCAATGGCTACAAGTATGAATGCATCGGGAATTACACTCAAGTAACGATCCAATGTATTTCATGATTTTACAAATATGAGTGAGTTTATGGTAATTAGCCACGGATAATAATTCTTAATTAGCTTCTTCCGAAGACTAACAAGACTTCCTAATTGAATTATCCCTAATCTCAATTAGAAGATTTAGCGCACTCGATAGGCTACAAGTAGTCAATCCTATCCCTAGGTTGAATCTATAAAGTGAAGGTTAACGCCTCAAGTTCTTGTTAATTAATCTTTCCGAACTTCGAATTATCTTTTCCAAAATTAATTCAAAGTAAATGGGCGAGTCTAGAGTTAGCTAATCTCTTTGGAAACATTGAAGAACAAGAATAATTAAAGTAACAATAACTCAATTCATAAATATATAAAAATCATTCAATACATAAGCACAACAAGGTATTTAATCAACACATTAAATATGAATATTCCCATAAACAAGATTCAAGTGTTGGAAATAAATACTACGCACTTAGATATACAATACAAAGCAAGGAAATGAAGAAATAAACATAAATGGGTAAGAAATCCTTAACCACAAGCTTTAATCTTCAAGACCCAAGTGTGTGTGCAAAACCCTAGCCTTCAAACTTGTTCTCTCTAAGCCAAAAATATGTCCAAGATGCCAAAGATCCTCAAAACGTCTGTTTGGACGAGTATAAAAATGATTTGGGGTTCAGATTTGTGAAATTCCAATATTGCCCAGAACTGAAGCCCGACCTTCGCAATTGCGAACATATGGTCGCAATTGCGACCCATGCTTATAATGCCAAGGTTCGCATTTGCGAAGGCTTATTCGCATTTGCGAAGATTGACTTCTTCAGTTGACTTCGCATTTGCGATGCCTCTCTTCTCCTGCCCACTTCGCATTTGCGATGCTTGTCTTTTTCTGCCTACTTCGCATTTGCGAAGTTAATTATCGCATTTGCGATGGTTCTCCTTTTCTGCTCACTTCGCAATTGCGAAGGTTCTCTTCGCATTTGCGATTACAGAGGCCATTTCCCAGATTTTCTCTCTTCTTGACTCCTTTTTACTTGTTCTCACTTGGCTTCTTCCCTATTACTTCTAAATCACATACAACCTGTAAAATAGAAGCAATTTGCATCGAATACACAGTTTTATTGCTCAAACATAGCAAAAGTATTAATTTAAAGACAAGATGAGATGGTAAAATACCAACTCATCACTAAGCCACTAGCATCACATAAACCCGTGCAACAAAAATGCACAGGAAGTGTAGTATGAGTGCGAAAACAACATGTACTCAGCAAGTATCCCGTCTAATCTCGAAGAAGTAGAGACGCGAGGTCGACTTCAATACTTACTAGAGATCCAATAATGATATACTAAAACTGTGAGGAAATCAGGGGTTTTATATAGAAGATCTAACTCACAAAGTTGGAAAACATGCAAAACACCTCAACAAATAATAAAGGATTTTCAAGGTTTGCTTTTCATTATCTTATAAATTTATATCATGCCACGAAGGGCAATTTCACATTTAAAATTTTCAAGCGACAATATATCATGCGCAAATCATACCGAGGTCGACAGCCTGCTCTAACAAAAATAAAATGTCCACTTGCCGAGGGTCGATGGCGCGCCTATAGATGCATCTATTACCCCGCTCGCGAACTAACCTGCGATGCGGATGACATAAAATAAACACACGCACTGCTCGTGAATCATACATGTGACGTAGGTACACATAGAGATACATGCTCAAACCACAAATCAAGAATTATCGGGGGACATAATCCAAATAAAACAAATTCTCTTTTAACGATTCGAGAAAGTAAAGTTTAATCCCTTTTTAAATTCATTTACTAATCCAAGGTGATTTAAGCAATTCAAGCCGTCAATAAGTTTGCAACTAATCCAAGTATAGCATGCTTTTTGAGTTCTAGACTACCCAGACAATAGCATGATAGTAGCTACATACGGACTCTCGTCGCCTCATGCGTACGTAGCTCCCACAAATTGGAGCACATAATCAATTATTTCACCTATTGTGATAATTTTCTCTTACAAGGTTAGAAAGGAGACTCACCTTGCTTCGAAGATCCATAACCGGCATTCCACGTTCTTGTGAAGACTATAATTGATGTATCACGCTCTAAAACTAGCCAATGGTTGAGCAAATACATGAGTATATGCTCAATTCTTCATTACAATCTAATTTATAGCAATTCCTAACCCCGGCCGAAAAGTTGACAAAAATGCTTTCGGGCCCACGTGCCCGAAAATCCAAAATTTTCGAAGATAAACTTTACCCATAAGCTCACGAAGTCAAATATATGATGTTCTCTAAATTCCATGCCCAAAATCGTGGTCAAAATCCAAGATTACTAATTTTCTAGGTTTTCTACCAAAACCTCAATTTTATACTAATTTAAATGCTCAAATCCATACATAGTTTATGCATTTAACTCAAATTAGGTGGGGATGACTTACCTTATCATTGATGACAAAAATCCCACTTGAAGCTCTCCCAAATATTGCCCAAGCCAAGAAAATATGCGAAGAAATGGCAAAAATCCCGATTTTAAACAACCATCCCGCCCTCAATTTTTTTCACTTATGCGGCACACCTTCGGCAGATGCGGTCCCGCTTCTCTGGAACATTGACCGCATCTGCGGCCCTCTCCAGATGCCCCTCTTCCGCTTCAGCGACTATCCTTCCGCAGATACGGTCCCGCTTCTACGAAATCTTGACAGCATCTGCGGTCCTCGAGCCTTGATCAAAAATCCGCTTCTGCAGCTCCCTATCCGCTTTTACAAGGGCATTTATGTGGTTAACCCACCACATAAGCAAAAATATCACCCACTAGACCCTTCAACTGTCCAAAAATTCCAAATTTTGATCCGTTAATCACCTGGAATCCACCTGAGGCCCACGGGACCCCAACCAAACATACAAACTAATCCCAAAACACATTACAGACTCGCTCGAGGACTAAAATTGCATCAAACAATGCTAAAATCATGAATCAACCTCCAATACAAACTTAATGAACTTCAAAATTTCAAACTTCTATTTCTGATGTTTAGACCTAACAAATCACGTCCGATTGACTCAAATTTTGTGCACAAGTTGTATTTGACATTACGGACCTACTCTAACTTTTCGAATTGGATTCTTGACCCTGATATCAAAAAGTCCACTTGCGGTCAAACTTCTCAAACCTTCAATTTTCTATCTTCACCCAAATGACTTCAAAATGACCTACAGACCTCCAATTTAATTTCTAATTGCGCCCCAACACCAGAATTACCAAACGGAGCTATTCACAGACTTGGAATCTCAAACGGACATTGATAACACTGAAACGGTCTTCTAACTTCCATAATAGGCGCCAAAACATTCCCGGGTTATCCAAAACCCGAGCCGGGCATATGCCCAAGTCTGAAATCATCGTACAAAACTGCTGGAACCTTCAAATCCTGATTTCGAGGTCGTTTACTCAAACAAAGTCCCCATCCTAGTTAATTCGTTCAACTTTAAGCTTGTTAAATGAGAATACGCTTCCCAAATTAACTCCAAACTTCATGAATCTCAATTCCGACCACGCGTACAATTCGTAATACCTGAAATAAAGCTGCTCAAGGCCTCAGACTATTGAATGACGTGTTGGGGCTCAAAACGACTGGTCGGATCGTTACATCTTTGGTGTTCACTCTATCTTTTTTCTCTCTCTTTTGGTGTCGATCTTGCGAAGACATGGACATTTTTATCCCCCAAATGTTTGCTCATGTACATTTTTTGTCCATGTCTTGCGAAGCGAGCTTAGCTTCGCTACCTCCTTTCTTTCTTTTTGTTTTGTTTTTTTTTTAATTAAATAACAACTAGAAAAAAAAAGTAGGTTACCTCCCAAGAAGCATCTGATTTGAAGTCGCGGCACGACTCGGGCTATTCCTTATCAAGGATCCTTCAAGTATATGGTCGAAATCACTTTATCTTCCTCAACCATGTCTTGATAGTGTTTTATCCTTTGCATATTAACTTTGAACTTGTGGGAGCCATCTTCAAATGCTATCTCTATGGCTCTAGTAGGATGCATCTCTCCACACAAAATGGTCCTGGCCATCTTGACTTCAACTTACTCGAAAACAACTTCAATCTTGAATTGTATAACAATACCATGTCCCCGAGTTTAAAATTTTGCTCTAGAATATTTTTATCATGCATCATCTTTATTCTCTCCTTGTAAAACCTTGTGCTCTCAAAATCATGGTAACAAAGCTCATCAAGCTCGTTCAACCCTGTGAGTACTTCTACCCACAACTTCTATGTCGAGATTCAGTTACCTCAATGCCCACAAAGCTAGATGCTCCAACTCCATGGGTAAGTGACATACCTTCTCAAAATACCAATTTATATAGTGACACTTCAATAGGAATTTTGAAAGCAGTGCGATATGCCAAAGAGCATCATCCAATTCATTCTGGTGGCATTAACGATCTTTGTCAACACACTCATTATCTCTCTATTCGACACCTCCACTTGCCTGTTGGTATATGGGTGATACGGGGTGGAAACCTTGTAGCAAACTCCACATTTCTCTAACAACATTGCAAAAGCTCAGTTCAGGAAGTGGTTGCCTAGGCTTGCACGTTCTAGCTGATGTTTGCCCCACCATCGTTAAGGTTACGCATGGAGTGACTTTGATACCATATGTAACTGCTCAGCCCACTAGTGATACTGCCCGCTAGGGGTGTACATGGATCGGGCTGGTTCGGTTTTTATTAAAACCAAATCAAACCAACTATACCATGTTGGATTGGTTCGGTTTTGTCGGGTTTTTCGGGTTGTTTTGTTATGTGAATATTATTTCAATCTTACTTAGTTAAATTTTGTATAAAAAAATATATGTTTAGTATAAATTGAAAAACATGACAAACATATGGTCTATATAAATATTTTTATGCTAGTATTTTATTAAAAACATATGATAGTTATTTTTTTTAGTCCTCTAACAATAATTTTTTGTTGATGTATACTTATAAGGTTAAACAAATTTAATAGTTAAACGTAAAAATCAGAGAGTTGGTGGTTGAGGCTAGACGAGTGAATGATAAATTGATGGTTATTAAGTTGGTGGTTGGAGAGCACACACTGAACGTCATTAGCACCTATGCGCCGAATGTGGGCCTAAATGAGGAGGTTAAACAACACTTCTGGAAGGGGTTAGATGAGACTGTGTGCCAGGTTTTGCCTGCTGAGAAGTTCCCTATATGAGGAGATTTCAATGGTCATATTGGGGAGACAACAGGTGGCTATGGCGAGGTGCATAAAGGCTTTGGTTTTGGGGAGAGGAATTGGGGAGGTACCTTGATGTTGGACTTCGCAAAGGCTTTTGGGTTGGTGATTGCAAACTCTAACTTTCCGAAAAGGAATGATCATTTGGTTACATTTCAAAATGCGGTAGCAAAGACCCAGATTGACTATCTCCTCCTCAGGAGGTGTAATAGCGGGTTATGCACGGACTACAAGGTAATTCTGAGTGAAACACTCATGACGCAACATAGATTATTGGTGCTAGACGTTGGTATTAGGTTTAAAAGGAGGAAAAGGTATGCGCTGGAAAAACCAAGAATTATGTGGGTAGCATTGACTAAGGATAAAGCCCAAGAGTTGGAGTGTCAGTTGTCGGCTATGGGAGCTTGGAGGAGTAGTGGGGACGTGAACACTATGTGTACAGTGACTGCACACTTTATAAAGGAATATGCGAGAGAGGTTTAGGGGTCTTAACCAGTGTTTCTAGTGGGCACAAAGGAGATTTGTGGTGGAATGAAGTGGTCCAAGGCAAAGTGGAAGTGAAGAGGGCGACATACCAGAAGTTAGTGGAGAGCAGATGTGAGGATGAGAGGAGAGCATGCATGGAGAGATATAAGGTAGCTAGGAAATAGCTAAATTATTGGTCACAAAGGCTAAGAATGCATCTTATGGTCATATGTACGAGGAACTGGGTGAAAAGGCGGGGATAAGAAGTTATTCCGGTTGGCCAAATTGAGAGAGGAAGGCTTGAGATTTGGACCAAGTGAGATGCATTAAGGACGAAGATGGTAGAGTGTTGGTGGAAGATGCCCAGATTAAGAGACGATTGCAGGCTTACTTTCATAAACTTCTAAATGAATAAAAGGACTGTGATATTGTGCTAGGCGAATTGGAGCATTTTGAAAGATATCGTAACTTCGGGCCCTGCAGGTGCTTCGAGGTCGAGGAGGTCTTGGGGGCTATGCATAAGATGAGTAGGGGTAGAGCAACTGGGCTAGACGAGATTTTGGTGGAACTTTGGAAGTGTGTAGGGAGAGCAGGTGTGGAGTGGTTGAATGGGTTGTTTAATGTTATTTTTAAAGAGAAGAGGATGCCGGATGAGTGGAGGTGGAGTACGGTGGTTCCATTGTATAAGAACAAAGGTGATATCCAGAGTTGTAACAATTATAGGGGTATCAGACTACTGAGTCATACCATGAAAATATGGGAGAGGGTGGTTGATGCAAGGGTAAGTATGACAATGTCTGTATCCGACAACCAGTCCGAGTTCATGACGGGTCATTCCACCACATAAGCTATACACCTTGTTAGGAGGTTGGTGGAACTATACAGAGAAAGAAAGAAGGATTTGCACATGGTGTTTATTGACTTAGAGAAAGCGTATGACAAGGTTCTTAGAGAAGTTCTTTAGAGATGCTTGGAGGCAAAAGGTATTCTGGTTCTTTATATTATGGCAATTAAGGACATGTATGATAGGGCTAAGACTCGGGTTAGGATAGTAGGAGGGGACTCTGAGCCTTTTCCGAGTTTAAATGGGATTACACCAAGGCTCTGCTCTTAGTCTGTTCTTATTCGCCTTGTGATGGATGTGATATCAGACCATATTCAAGGGGAGGTGCCATGGTGCATGCTATTTGCCAATGATATAGTTCTTATTGATGAGTCACGAGCATATGTACATGAGAGATTGGATTTTTGGAGGCAGACTCTTGATTCCAAGGGTTTCAAGCTAAGCAGAACGAAGGCGGAATACCTTGAGTGTAAGTTCAGTGCTGGGCCGGGGGAAATGGACGTGGATGTGAGGCTTGAGGCACAAGTTATCCAAAATAGAGGCAGCTTCAAGTACCATGGTTCAGTTATCCATGGGGGAGGGGAGATCGATGAGAATGTCACACACTGTATTGGTGTAGGATGGATGAAGTGGAGTTTAGCATCTGGAGTCTTGTGTGATAAGAGAGTGCCAACGATACTCAAAGGTAAGTGCCAACGATACTCAAAGGTAAGTTCTATAAAACGATGGTTATACCGAATACGATGTATGGGGCAGAGTGTTGGCCTATTAATAACTCACATATCCAAAAGATGAAAGTGGCAGAAATGAGGATGTTGAGGTGGATGTGCGGGCACACTAGGATGGATAAGATTAGGAATGATGACATTTAGGAGAAGGTGCACGTGGCCCCTATTGAAGACAAGATGCGGGAAGTAAGACTCACATGGTTCGAGCATGTACAGAGGAGAAGTCTAGATGCTCCAATAAGGAGGTATGAGCCGCTGGTCGTGGAAGGCACGAGAAGAGGTAGAGGGAGGCCTAAGAAGTAATGGGAGAGGTGATCAGGTAGGATATGGCAAGGCTTCAGATTTCAAAAGGACATGACACTTGATAGGAAGTTATGGAAATCACGTATTTCGGTTGTAGGCTAGGAGGTAGTTGAGTCTTGCATTACTTTGTTCCTTTGTGAGTCTAGTTCGGTGGGGTTTTGTCTAAGATAGCTAGGGGCTATGTCATGTCTTACTATTTTCTATTTTCGATGCAGGATCCATTTACTAACCATAATTTTTGCTTTGAATATATATAAATATATATATATATATATAAATATATATATATATATATATATATATATATATATATATATATATATATATATATATATATATATATATATATATCTCGCATTCTATGTTCCTTTTTTCCTATGATTTCCGTGGTGAATCTAATATTATTTCCTTTATCTTTTTATTATCTTGAGCCGAGGGTCTTTCGGAAACAGCCTCTCTACCCCTTCGGGGTAGGGGTAAGGTCTGCATATACCCTACCCTCCCCAGATCTCCCTTGTGAGATTTTACTGAGTTATTATTGTTGTTGTTCTATTTAAGTTTAGATTATCAAAATACCACTTCAAATTTGAAAAAGATATATGAATTTAATAAATCTTGATATATGAACAAGGAAGAACAAAGAAATTGATGAATTTCAATAACACTTGATAAGAAAATGATCATATATCCCATTATTTAAGGTTAGTAAAAATGGAATACTTTATATTCGATTAAATATTACATTCCATAAGTGAATCCCAAATATTTTTAGTATTTTTGTAAAGAAAATTCTATATATAGTCTTAAAAGTATATATAAAAATTATATATTTATATGTCGATTTGGTTTGAGTTTTTTTATTCAATACAAAACCAAATCAAACCAAACCTAGTCGAATTTTTTAATCGATTTGGTTTGACTTTTCGTTTTGGTGCAGTTTTCCAGTTCGGTTTGTACACCCCTAGCCACAAGTATGTACTTGTTACAATATGAGCTAACAAAAGGCCTCATGAAATCAATTCCCCAAACATCAAACACTTCCACCTCCTGACTTGGATTCATCTGGGAAATTTTCCATGATCTCGTCCACGTCAACTTTCTTCTCTGCTCCTTATAGCCTGGACAAGTGATCAACCACTTTGTTCTCTATTTTATTTTGGTCTTGAATTTCTAAGTCAAATTATTGCAGTAGTAGCACCCATTGAATTAGACGCGGCATTGACTCATTCTCAATTAGGTACCTATGAGCATGTATTAATAATTTCTTTTGAGCCTATCAGGTATGACCTGAATTTGTCAAATGTGAACACCACCATTAGCATCTCCTCCTAAGTCACGGTGTAGTTTAGCTGGGCTCCGTTTAAGATTCTACTTTCATATTAGATTGTGTGCATACCCTTATTTTTTGCTGCACAAGAATTGATCCCGTAGCATAGTCTCTTGCATCACACGTTCACATAATTGTTCTCAGTCAGGTGCAACTATGATTGATTCAATCACCAGCCTCTTCCAACTCCTCAAAATTGAATCATCAAAAAACACAAAGGGGTGATCGTTTCCAAGCAATTTACATAAAGGATTAGCAATTTTGGAAAAATCTTTTTTAAACCACCCGTAGAAGACAACATGAACAAGGAAATTCTTATTTCTTTGATGGAAATGGTTAGTGGCAACTTTTCATACCAACCTTAGCATGGTCGACTTCAAAGAACTTACTTGACACTAGGTGTCCCAATACTATTCTTCATGTATTATGAAATGACACTTTTACCTATTATCCAGATTAGTCTTAATACACCTCTTTAGCATTCTTCTTAGATTTGTAAGGTAGTCATCAAACGATTTCCTCACCACTGAAAAATAATCCATGAAAATGTCCATTATATCCTCTACCAAATCTGTGAAGATGTCTATCATGCATCTTTGGAATGTGGCAAGTGCATTGCATAAGGCGAATATCATTCTCTAAAAAGCATATATGCCATATGGGCAAGTGAACGCTTTCTCTCTATCCTCAAGGGCAAAGAGATCTAGTTATACCCCGAGTACCCATCGAAGAAGCAAAAGTGGAACCTTCCTACCAATCTATCTATAATCCGATCAATGAACGACAAGGGAAAATTGTCTTTTCGGGTGGCCTTGTTCAATCTCCTATAGCCCATATAGATTCGGTAGCCTGTGACTGTTCTTGTTGATATCAACTCATTTTTCTCTTTTTCTACCATAGTGATTTTACTTTTCTTTGGAACACGCCTAAACTAGACTAACCCATTTACTATCAGAAATGGGGAAAATGATTCTCGCATCCAACCATGTGATCACCTCTTTCTTCACCACTTCTTTCGTATTTGGGTTTAGCATTTTTTTGTATTTCTCTGGAATGTTTCTGCCTTTTTCTAGTAGTGTATCATGCATAAAAAAGGCTGAGATGATACCTTTTAAATCTGTAATGGTCTACCCAATTGGTGTCTTGCACTCCTTCAAAAGCTGCAAATATTGTTCTACCCACATCCAACAAATCAG